>JAJIBD010024271.1:0-14914 GCA_021461705.1 Cryptotis parvus | reverse complement strand
AAGATCTTAATACGGCAGCAGTAAGAAAGGCAAACAAGCAGTGCCTGATAAAAATTTCACGGCTGTCCTAGGCTGCCAAAACGAAGAAGGACTAAAATGTCTATACTTTCAATGCACGTACACTGGCATCGGAAGCATACATTGAGGATCTGATGCTGCAAGCAAGAACGATCAAGTACGACATCATTGGTCTGACTGAGACAAGGAGGCGTCAGTCGCATCATGCTGTATTTGACACCGGAGAAGAATTGTTCCTTGGAATATGTGATGAAAGAGGCGTCGGTGGCGTTGGTGTCCTTGTCAACACGAACATGGCTGTCAACATTGATTCATTTGAATGCCTAACAAACCGAATAGGACAATTACACTTGAGGAGATGTGGCCCATTGCCAGCAATTTCTATCTTCATTGTCTACTCACCAACATCCACATACAAAGAAGATGAAATTGAGAAATTCTACATGGAATTGGAGGAGTTCTATAAAAAGATCACACCTTCTACAATATCATAGTCGGTGATTTTAATGCCAAGATAGGACCAAGAAGATCGGCTGAAGAACTCCACATCGGGACCCATGGCCTAGAATGGAACGAACAGGGTGAGAGACTATCTGAGTTCATCATGTACACCAAGACTATTCATGGGAACTCACAGTTTCAGAAGGCTGAAGCGAAATGTTGGACATGGGAATCTACTGGCGGACAGTTCCACAATGAAATTGACCACATCATCTTCAATCGACGGTTTTGTCTGACCCGATGTTGCTGTCATCCCCAAATTCCAGACAGGATCGGACCACCATCTCTCTTCGTGCAAAATTCTACTTCCCGCAACAGGGAGAAAAAGCTGCAAAGTTTAAGAAGAGAACTCCCAGAACGACCACCAACTGGGAACTCTTTGGCACCATTGCGGCAACATGGGAAGATACCATCATTGATGACATCGATGAAGAATACAACCGACTGGTTCAGCACCTCCATGATTGTGCAAAGAATGCCGAGAGAGAGAAAGACACAAAAGGACGCTTGTCTTCAGAAACTCTTGAGCTCATTCGCCAACGTGGCAAGGCGCGAGCCTCAGGAGACCAAATGCTAACGTTCAAGCTTGCTAAACCATGCAGAGAAGCAATAAAAGCAGACCTCAAAGACAGAAGAGCAGAAATACTGGAAGATGCAGCAGAAGCCGGAAAAGTATTCGCGACTGCCCGCCTGTCCTTTGCCAACTATAAGACCAAGATGACTGCCCTCCCGACGCCCTGATGGATCTATCACATCTTCCAGAAAGGCAATGGAGAAGATTATCCAGGACTTCTACTCAAATCTCTTTGATAGCCACATCCACCTGCCCACATACCAAATTCCACAGGATGGATATATCATTCCCAACGTTCTCCCTTCTGAAATCCAACATGCCATCTCATCGGTAAAGAAGGGAACAGCACCAGGCCCAGACAAAGTCAGACCCGAACATCTGAAGAATCTGCCGCTGGTACTCATCAATACACTAGCTCGGCTCTTCACACGCTACCTGTCCGAATGCAAGGTGCCCTCCCAATGGAAAACCAGCAGGACAGTTCTACTGTTCAAGAAGGGAGACATTCACGACATCAGCAACTATCGCCCCATCTGCCTGCTGTCTGTCATCTACAAGCTGTTTACACGAGTCATCCTGAACAGGATTAGCAGAACACTAAATGAAGGACACCCATGCGAGCAAGCAGGTTTCCGGAAAGGATTCAGCACAATCGACCATATCCACACAGTAACCAAGCTCATTGAGGTTTGTAGGGAGTACAAGATGCCACTCTGTCTCACGTTCATTGATGTACAGAAAGCCTTTGATTCTGTGGAGACTGAAGCAGTCATCGAAGCCCTAGTCAAACAGGGTGTTCAAACCCAATACATCAAGATCCTTCGTGAGCTGTATTACGGATTCACCACCAGGATCTCACCATTCTACAAAGAAGTGATCATTGATGTCAAAAGAGGGGTTCGACAGGGTGATACCATCTCACCAAAACTCTTCAGTGCCACCCTCGAGAACATCATGAGACAATTAGAATGGGAAGGAATGGGAGTGAAGATAGATGGTCGGCAACTACACCACCTCCGCTTCGCTGATGACATCGTTCTAATAACACCAAACATTAGCCAAGCGGCACAAATGCTGGCTGACTTTGACCGAGAATGTGGAAAGGTAGGTCTACAGCTGAATCTGAAGAAAACTATGTTCATGAGAAATGAACTAGTTCCAGAGGGCCCCATTCACTCTCAATGGAACAAACATCTCTGAATGCAGCAGTTATGTGTACCTTGGTTGAGAAATCAACATGATGAACGACCTAAAACCTGAGCTGCGCAGGAGGAAGAGAGAGCGGCATGGAATGCCTTCAAAGGCATCGAAGAAATAGCTAAAAGGACAAAGAACCTCCCGGCTCCGGGCACATCTCTTCGACTCCACCGTTCTCCCTGCATTAACATATGCCTCAGAGACCTGGGCCCTACGAAAGCAGGATGAGAATGCTATTCGGGTCTCCCAGAGAGGCATCGAAAGAGCTATGCTTGGAATATCACGTCTCACTCAAGTGAGAGAAGGAATCCGGAGTTCTGACCTCCGTCGCTATTCCAGAATCAGGGACGCTGTCTCGTTTGCCAAGGCATCGAAAATCAGATGGGCTGGACATGTAATGCGATTTGGAGACAACCCGCTGGACTAGAGCCTGTTACCGACTGGATCCCACGGGATGTCAAAAGATCACGTGGCCGCCCACCTACAAGATGGTCAGACTTCCTTGTTAAGACCCTGAAGGAACGGTTTGAGGCTCTTCATATTCCTGAATCAACCAGATGCCATTGGGCTACATTGGCACGTGATAGGGTCCAATGGAAATGTTACTGGCACCTCGCCGAGCAAATTGATGAGTAACGGGATTCAAGTGATCAAGTGATATATATATATATATATATATATATATATATATACACACACACACACTAGCCCTCTCTCTTCCATTTATTCCTTCAGAGGCAGTATTTCCTTGCTACCTTGCTAACTTTTTGTCTTGTTGATCTTAAGAGGTAGTAAAGCAGTGTTGAAGTCTCCAACTACAAAGATGCTACAATTGATGTCTTCCCTGATGTCTATTAGCAGTTGTTTTAAGTATTTTGCTGGCCCATCATTGGGTATGTATATGTTTAGGAATGTAATTTCCTTCCTGATATACATATCACTTAATTATTAAGACATGGACTTCACTGTAGCTTCTAATGTTTTCAGCCTGAAGGCTATGTTGACAGATACTAGTATGGCTACTCCGGCGCTTTTGGAGGAGCTGTTTGCATGAAGAATTCCAACCTTTGACTTTTTAGTCTGTGTTTGCTGTGACTGTTCAAATGCATTTCTTGTAGGCAGCAGAATGTTGGATTCAGTTTCTTAATCCATTTTGCTACTCTGTGTCTCTTAAGTGGTGCATTTAGATCATTGACATTGACAGAGATTATTGTCATGAGATTTTGCTCCATCTTTCTGTATAAGTTTGTTGTTCTTTTTGGAGTTTGTCTTCTCTTATGTAGCTCCTTCAGTCCATTTTTTTTTGGCTCACAACTGGCAACACGCCAAGGGTTACTCCTGGCTCTTCACTAAGAATTACTCCTTGCATTGCTCAGGGAACCATATGGAATGCCAGGGATCAAACCTGGGTTGGCCACATGTAAGGCAAATGCCCTACCCACTGTGCTATCACTTCAGCTCCCTTTAGTCCATTTTTAAAGTTGTTTTTGAGTCTATCTAGTTCCAGAGCTGTTGCTTATCCATGAAACTGTGTATTATTCCTTCAAATCTGAATGAGAATATGGCTGGCTAAAGGAATTCTTGGAGAGGCCTTCAGTTCATTGAGGTTTTTCACAATATCCCACCCTTGTCTTCAGGCTCAGAGGTTTTGTCTGAGAAGTATGCTGAAATTTAAGGGATGCTCCTCTGTATGAAATTTCCTTCTTTGATCTTGCTGCTTTCTGTATTGTGTCTCTATCTATGGCATTCATCTTTCTAATTAGAATGTCTTGGAGTCCTATTGTTAGGGTTTCTTTTAATTTGTAGTCTTTAGGCTTCTTGGATCCGGATACCTGCATCCTTCAGCTCTTGGACCTTTTCAGCAATGATGTCTTTAACTGTTCCTACCTTAATTATGTTCCCTCCCTGTCCCTCTGGGACTCTGATGATTCTTATGCTGTTCCTCTTGAATTCATCCCATGTTCTCTAGCCCACTGCTGAGCAATTTTCTGGTCTTTATCCCATCTTCTGTATTTACCTGAGTGCTTTCTGCAGCACATCTTCAAGCTCACTGATTCTGTCTTTGGCTGTTATAATTCTACTGTTGAGGGCACCCTTTGAGTTTTTCATCTACCTCCTTTTTAACTAGTAACACTTATATTTTCAGTTTTCTTATTTATGCCTTTGGTTCCTCGAGTATTTTAGTGGTTGACACTTCCACTGTTTCTTTCAAATCCCCTTGTATTTTATTGATGTCTGTTCCACTGTTTTTTTTGAGCTCATTAAACATCCTCACCATATTATCTCTGAATTCTTTGCAAGATAGGTTATGTATGTGAGTCTGCTTTATTGAAGTTTCCATACTCTTCTTCATTCATTTCTTGTGATGGGGTCTCCTTTTTCCCCCCCATGATGCTATGGTAGTCTGGCAGTCATGTCCCCTACTGTGGTTCTGCCTCTAAGAAATGTAGATGGCCTCTCTTCCCTAGGTGCTTTACCTTGGCACTTGGGATGAGCAGGGGGCTTTCTTTTTGCTGTTGCTTACACTGTCCAGAAAGTTCTTAGAATATTTATGTGCTTTTACTGTGAGTAGTGGGATGGTGAATAAATGCTTGACCACAGAGCGAATATTCTTCATGGCTGGATCTCAGATATACCTGACAAGTAATGGTTCATTGGGTGCATATTCATTCACACCCTGGGTTCTCAAGCCTCCCTGGCCATGGCTGTCCTGGATGCACTCTATATATTTAAGAGATGTAAGCTGAAGTCTCTAATTAAGAGTAAATGACATGATGACTAGATCTTAAATTAACTTCAGCACAAAAACCAATTAAACAAGTATGGAAGATGATCAGTGGATACTCCGCTGACAGTGAGGTGAATCTAAAAGTTATTCAAACAAACGTTTGAAACGTTTGTTATATACCCAACTGGAGATACTATGGACATCAGTATGCAAAAGTGTAGGTTCAGAGAAGAGCTCAGGGGTGTTGTGAAAGACCTCTTGTTCCCCACATTTTATGCCCTCTTTCCTTCCATAATAATGAAACTCTGAAATTTAGCTAGATGCTACCTGAAATAAACACTATATATTGCAGCCTTCCTTGTATTTAGATGTGGACATATAAATTCTGACAGCAAAATAAAAGTGGAAATTTTTAAAGAAAATAATTTTGAAAGCTCCTTATAAGGAATTGTGAAGCGAACTTTTTCTACCCTTCTTTTCTCCTATCTGTAGTTTCGCTCATTGTTATGCCTAGGTTCAAGCAGCCACATAAGAATTGAAGACAAAGGATAACAAAACAGATAAAAAGAAGTTACCTGAGTGTCAAATAACTGTCAAACCACTATATATTCCTTAAGTATCTTTCCTCCAGACTCCAAAAATCAAATAAATTTTTTTAATTTTTTAAAAATTTCTGTTGCTTTTTTCCTAATATCTGAAACTGAAACTAAATCTTAAGAACTATAACTAGAGGAATATGTTTATCAGTAAATATCATGTAGATGGCACTTAAAAATATAAGATTAGTGAGATGACTCAATATAGTTCATATAAGGGAGAAAGTCAGTGCCCAAGCATATGAATTTCTCATTAGTTTGAAGTGACCACATGAAGTACAGGCTGAAATTAAGGACTGAAAAGTGTGAAAATCAGTACTTTGGTACCAATTGTGGCCAAAAGTAGAAATTAATTCTGAAAAAAGAGAGTGAACTATGCCAAATGCTTCTGCAAAGTAGAGTAAGACGAAAACTGGGATCACGATCACGATCTTCCCGTTGATCATCTATTTGCTAGAGCGGACACCAGTAATATCTCCATATGTCCTGTCTCATGCCAGTAGAGCCAGGGGCATCGGCTTGCTACAGGAACATAAAGAGCATCAAACCATTATATTAGATCATGGGAATGACCTAATATAATTGTTACTGGAATTTGGCATATCAAATACAACACGAGAAGCTTGCCAGGCTTGCCGAGCAGGAGGTAAACTCTTTTACACACCTCCAAATAAAGCATTTATTGATGAACTGCGCTGCCGCTAAGCGGCTATGCAATCCAGGCTGTGATGGGCTGGTCTGCTGGGTGGAGTTCTGATGAGAGGGAAGTCCAAATGTGGAAAATGGCGGCGCCCGTGGAGTGAGGGGCGGTGGTCTGGCTTGTTGTGAGGCTCTGCCGAGATGGTGGGCCAGGGCTAAAACCCGCCATGCCTCCCGACTGCCTCATGAACGGCTGGGCACAGGGAGAGCAAGGAACAGCTCTGCCCCATGTCTGAGAGTCTCTGGACCAGAAAACTGGGAACTGACCATTATATTTGCAAAATGGAAATAATTAACGATCCTGCACAGTAATGAACACAAATCTGCTAGAATAGATTGAATAGAACTTAAGGTGAGAAAGTAGAGAAAATACAGTTATCTTTTGACAGGTTTACTATGAAGAGGAACAAAGGGATAAAATAGACTTAAGGTATAGTTTAATATTAAGAGAGGTTTGCATACTGATGGGAGTAATTCAGTTAAGAGGGAAAAATTGATAAAGTAGAAAAATAGCAAAAAATAAACCCTTGAGAAGGAGGATGAGATGCAATATAAAATAAATCTCTGAAAGACCTCTGAGAGAACAGTTTCAGGAAAATTAAGGTGGAAAAATCAAGGTCATGTGAGGTTTAGAAATAAATCCAAACTTAAATTTCAAACAATTAAAATTAAATCAGTGTGCACCTCTGAAGTACACAGAAATTGGAGCAATGTTTTGTTGTTGTTCCTATGCCACTCTATGTATTTTGGTGACTAGTGTATTTTCTAGGAATAGTTGTTAATATAACAATTACAAAAAGAAATGGGAAAAGTGAAGGAAAAGTACATTTAACAAGGGTGTTCTTTTCTATCTGCCTTGTAACTAGGCACATCACTGGAAATAAAGGGAAGTACAGCTAGAGCAGCTAGACTATAGAAATGACCCAATAGGGAAGGCATTGCTCGTGATCACACTGTATTTTCCTTCATCTCTAGTCCCTTTCATTGGGACTACTGTATCTTGGACTCACCTCATGTAGTCCAAGATAAAAGAGGAGTTCCATCTAGCAGGCAAAATACAATTGCCATTGTTTGGTATTGTGGCTGGCCCAGGCAGATTCCTCATTGCTAAATAGGTGGATAGAGGATAGGAATGAGGCACTGCAAGCAAGTCAGACTTGAAAATCTAGGCAGATTGGCACAGAAATAAAATGTCCACCTGCAGGCAGCGTAAGGGAGGGCTTAATATTAAGCCCCTAGTTTGAGTTCAAGAACATAACTAGTGGCGTTAGAGTTAAAACAATGCAAGCTTCTGTAGGTTACATATGGTTAAGAGTATTTAATAGAGAATTTACATTCATGAGGATGCTTTGAGTTGGTCTACTGTAAAGTGAAGTTTCATATACACGAGAGAGATGAACTAAGAATTGAAGGAAAGCAACACTCATCCCAGAGCTCAGAGAATGCTGCTCATTACCAGATCATATATCTGTCATGCTCTGTGATGTAAGAGATTTTTAATCTCACACTTGTTTCAGGAACAGCACAATTAATTTGCATTCTATTTTTGTTTTAAAAGCATTGAGTTCTGAAATGGAGACAATTAAATTATACCACTTTTAAAGTAAACTCCATTTTATTATGTCTGCTTTTTTGAATTAATAACATTTTAGAACAGTTTTATAGTTATAGAACAATTTAGTTGATAGTTCCCTTATCTCCCCTCAAATTCCTATTGAGGTTCTACTATCATTAATATTTTGTGTTAGTATGGTACATTTGTTTCAGTTGATGAACCAAAATTAATATATCATTATTAATGAAAACCCACACATTACAGTAAGATTCACTCATTGCATTTTATTATTCTGTGGATCTTAACAAATATATCAGTTTATATGTCTAACTTATATGGACTATCATTTATGTATATTATATAGGTAATTCTAAAAATTATCTATGTAATATAGATAAGACATGGGGGCAGACATGGGGCAGAGCTGCTACTGGCTCTCACTGTGCCCAGCCACTCCTGAGGTGCCCGGGAGGGATGGCAGGTTCTAGCCCTGGCCCACCACCCCAGCAGAGCCTCCACAACAAGCCAGACGACCCCCCCCCCACTCCATGAGGCCCTCCATTTTCCACATCCGACTTCCTCCTTGTCAGAACTCCACCCAGCAGACCAGCCTATCACAGCCCAGCTTGCACGGCTGCAAGCGGCCGCGCAGTTCATCAATAACTGCTGGATTTTGAGATGACTACAAGAGTATGCTACCCGCGACGGCAGAGCCTGGCAAGCTACCCATGTCGCATTTGATATGCCAGATACCAGTAACAATTATAGACCTCATTCCCATGACCTGATGGAATGGTTTGAGGCTCTTTATGTTCCTGGGGCAAGCAGGTGCCCTTGGGCTCTACTTGCATGAGATAGGTCATATGGAGATGTAACTGGTGCCCGCTCAAGCAAATCGATGATGAACAGGAAGACAGTGATACAGTTCACGTAGACGTGATACGTTATTCTAAAAAAGACCCTGTGTTTTTCCCACTTTGCTCTTTCTCCTGTCCCAGACCTTTAGCAACCACTGATCTTTTTACTGTCTCCTGTGCTTTTTTCCTAAAGGTCATATGGTTGGAATAATTTATTACGCTTTTCTTTTCAGACTGGTTTCTTATGTAATACACACTTAAGCAATGTGCTTTTTATGTAATATGCATTTCCCTCATATTTTTGTGGCTTGATATTTCATTTATTTTTAGCACCATTGCCTGGATATGTCACAGTATATTTACTTATTTATCTACTTCAGAAGAAGACCTCTAGTAGTTGTTTAGTGTTATATATCATTGTTTTATTCATTACTTTTTGTTTGGGGGCCACAATCGGCATTGCCCAGGGTCTATTCCCACATCTGTGCTAGGGGTTCCCCTCCCAGTGGTTCTTGAAGGGACTTTATGGTTCTGGGAATCCAGCCCTGGCTTTTCCCAGCCCATTGAGCTATCTCTCCTGCCCTGTACCTTGTTTTAATTTGCAATGTCCTGAAAACACATGATATTGCACACATTTTTATATTAGTCCTGTCATCTCTGTATCTACTTTGATGAAGGCAACTTTTCAGATTCCTGGTTCACATTTCAATTGAATTATTTGCTTCATTTTTTTCCTTTTTTCTTTCTTTTTTATAGTTATTGGACTAGTGTCAAGACCTCAGATCTCAGTGGGGTAGGACTATTAATATTAAAATGGTGCAGAAAATTTGTTTGGATTGAAGCAGAATTTCAAGAAGCAGCTGGAATATAGGGAATGAGAATTAATCCCTGAAGAAGAAAAAGCAGGAAGAAAAAACTGAACAATTGAGGCACCAGGCTTGCAGGTTGGAGGTCAGTACACATGTGCAAAAAAAAAAAAAACTGTCTTGGAGCACAAGAAAATAAGTAAGCCCTTGGGATTGGAAATACGCTATAGGGGATACCGTAAAGGGCACAAGAAAATAAGTAAGCCCTTGGGATTGGAGATACAGCATAGAGGGCACCCTATTGGTACTAACTTTGGATCACTATCCAATATCACATTTGGCTCCTCTAGTATGACCAAGGGTCACTTCTGAGCAAAATTCCAGGAATATCCCGTGAGTAATGTTAGGGTGTGACCCCAAACCACTCACCACTGCCCACCCGCCACCCCAGCAAAAAGAGAAAGCAAGGAAGCCCAAGCACAAAGGCTTTGAACTGCAACATCATGGACACCCAAGAGAGCCAGTGCTGAGCCAGTGCCAGTGGCCCTCAGTTCCAGAATCCTGTCAGAAGACGCAGTACAAGGCCACTCCTGTACCAGGCTGATAGCTCAGGTCTGTACATGGCTCTGATTTCAAGTCAAAACTCTTCAGAGCCTGCATTGAGGAGAGATCAGTAAGAAAGCCCAAGAAAGTTGTAGGAGTGGGGAGAGGGTGGATAGGGTGGATGGGGGGTAGGGTAGAGCACTGCTGAAAGTCTACTTGTGAACACCAAGTATAGGTTCTTCAACTGAGCTGGGGGTCCTGAAGCTCCTGTGACCTCAGTACTCACGTCTGGGCTGAGTCCTGGGCTGAGTCTAAGGAGGTAGCCAGCATCAGAGGTGGCAGCCAATTGCTTTCTACAAACTGAAACTTCATGTTCTCAGGTCTCAGAGTCATAAGAGCAGTTATAAACTAAACGTTTGTAAAATGGCTAATGCTTTAAGGTACCCGAATGATTTGCTGATTAAAAGAAATAATGCAATGAATTTGGGGGTAATAAGCATTTTACTGAATAATTATTGGCTTTTTCTTATAAATCTGATTTCAATTCATTGGATTTTCTTAAATAGAACATCATTTTCCTCTGATTTCCTTTTGACAAAGGCAAAGATCAGATGAGTTCACTCATATGTGGGCTAGAGAGAAACAAAGAGAGGGAACCTGCAGTGCCACACTAAAAACCAATCTTTGGATTCTCAACACAGAACCAAGGTTACTCACAGGGGAAAAGAGATGGAGACTACATGGGGAGGAGATCCCCTAAATGGAGGGAATATTGGTATTTTGATGGAGAGGGTCCTATGGTAGCATTGCTTGAAGAGGCATGAAATTGTATTTCTAAAATATTTTATAAGCCAGTGTTTGTTGACTTTTTAAAAGTGCAAAGGCTGGGACCGGAGCGATAGCCCAGTGGTAGGGCCCTTGCCTTGCACGCAGCCGGCCGCGGTCCGGCCCGGGTTTCGATCCCCGGCATCCCATATGGTCCCCTCGAGCACTGCCAGGAGTACTTCCTGAGTGCAGAGCCAGGACTAACCCCCTGAGCGTCGGCGGGTGTGACCCAAAAAAAAAGTGCAAAGTTTCTTTCTTCTATCAAAGAATAATATATGTACATATGTTTATATATATATATGTGCTTATATGTGTGTTTATATATATATATATATACACACATACATGAACATATAGCGAGGTGTTGTGGCTGTGTTGGCAGGTTGCAGACAGGAAACAGACTTGTCTACACCCAGGACTCTGCTCCATGGGCCCTGGATGGTGGATGGCCTGACATAGAAAAAAGACTGGGTCCCCTGGGATGAACCCAGAGCCACAGCAGAGCCTGGCAATCTACCTGTGGTGTATTTGATATGCCAAAAACGATAACAATAATTGAACTCACTCCCAATGAATGGAGACGCTACTGGCACCCGCTCAAGCAAATATCGATGATCAACGGGAAGACAAGTGACAAATGACATATATACATATATATACACACACATATATGTGTGTATATATATATATATATATCAGAGATCAGAGAGATAGCACAGAGGGTGGGGTGTTTGCTTTGCATGCAGCGAACCTGGATTCAGTCCCTGGCAGCTTGAGCCTGCCAAGAGTAATCCCTGAGAACAGAGCGGGGTGCGGCCACAAACCAACCAACAAACAAAATATATGTCAATTATAAGGGCCATACATCCCTGTGGTGTGTTCAGCCAGGTGCAGTGATGCTCAAGGAATCATGTAGTACTGGGGACAAATCTTGGGGGTCTCACATCCTACACATGTGCTCCTCCACTGAGTGATCTCTCCAGCCCGCGTTATATATATGTTTTTATATTTTACATACATATTTGTATATAAAGTCATATTTAGAATATCAGAAAAAAGAAATCCAAAAGTTAAAATCTGGCAAGCTGCCCTTTCCCTCAGTATTGCAAGGCCTCTATAAGCCACTTCTAATCCTTCTCTTTGAAGAGACAAGAAGATTCCGTACCTAAGTAATCAGCCTCATTTACTGGGCCAGGTATTTATCCTAGAACAATGGGATTGTTGCAAGATCCAGGATCCATATTTTAAAAAATTTTCTCCGGTGTCTCTAGCATGTAGTAAGCCTTGCAAACCAGTGGTCTAAAAAATTTAAATTCTAAACCACATAATTATGTGTGGCCGCATGCCTAGAGAATGAGCACAGTGGATTATTATTAACCTGAGAGGACACAACAAATGTGGTATCCACAGAGATTGGGCCTGGTGATGTAACATTTCTTCACTGACCCGAATAATGAAATGGTGAGCATGCTCATTAAATGTGAATGTGGTCCCAAAATGGAAAACAGGCGGAGGAGGGCATTTTAATTTATTAATGAGGGTTGTTAGGATGGAGAGCATATTGAAGCAAAGGACAGGTGACAGCAGGGCAAGGGAAGTGCCAGAGGACTTGCTGGGAATGGAATGAAGTTCATGAAGGCAGATAGAGAATAATACACAGTCTGCAGAGGGAAGAAAATAGCAGGGTAAGGAGCAGGGCGGGGGACAGCTGTGCAATTAGAAAAGGATCTGAGGCTGATTACAGAGCTGGATGGGAGCTGGATGCATGGGGGTGGGAGTGGGAGGAGGGACCGGGAGGGACATGGCCTGAGCCTCCAATCACATAGGTCCTGGACTTTAGAAATCTAACATCATGTTTTGATTTTTTGTTTTTTGGGTCACACCCGGCAATGCTCAGGCATTACTCCTGGTTCTGCACCTCAAGAATTATTCCTGGGGGTACTCAACCAGGTTTGGCTATGTGCAAGGCAAATGCCCAACCTTCTATAGCATTGTACTATTCTTCCAGCCCATTAGGGCATCTGATAAAGTTATCTCTTCTTAATGCAAACATGTAAATCACAAATGGTGTGTGTGTGTGTGTGTGTGTGTGTGTGTGTGTGTGTGTGTGTGTTTTGTCTTGTTTGGTTTGGTTTTTGAGTCACACCCAGTGGTGCACAGGGCTTACTACTGACTCTGTTCAGGGATCACTCTTGGCAGCGCTCTGGGGATCATGTAGGATGCTTGGTATCAAACCTGGATTGGCTGCATGCAAGGCAAACACTCTACTCGCTGTACTATAACTCCAGTCCACTCACCAGTTTTAATCTCATTTTTGCAACTTCTTTATTTAATTTCTTTTAATTGGGAACCTTAAAAAGTAAATAGCGGGGCTGGAGAGAGCTCAACAGACTCAGCACATACTCTGAATACAGGAGGACTGGGTTCAATGCAAAGCATTTCAAGCTCTTATGAGCACTTCTAGAAGGGCTGCATCACTGCAGAGTCAGGAGCAGTCCCTGAGCAATTCCCAGGTGTGGCCCCCAACTGGGCCACCCCTCCCTCCAAGCAAAAAGTAAAAGTAAGGGTTAGGGTGCCGGAGCGATAGCCCAGCGGGTAGGGCGCTTGCCTTGCACGCCGCCGGCCCATGCCGGGATCGATCCCCGCATCCCATATGGTCCCCGAGCACCGCCAGGAGTAATTCCTGAGTACAGAGCCAGGGGTAACCCCTGAGCATTGCTGGGTGTTACCCAAAAAGAAAAAAAAAGCAAGGGTTAGGTGCTAGTTCTATGGTAGAGTACATGCCTCACATATGTGAGTCCTGAGTTCAGCCTGGGCATCAAATACCTGGTCCTCCCCTACACCCTGCCCCCAGAACTGTGGCATGTGGCTTGGTAGCCCCTCAGCAGCAATAGCTCCAAGCGCTGAATAGTGGGCAGTTTATCAGGCCAGTATTACTGAATAGATCATTACAAGGAAGGAAACCAATTCTCTCTATCACCATTGGGGGTGACTCCTATAAGTAAATAAGTAAATAAGGGCTGGAGAGACAGTACAGTGGGTAAGGCACTTGTCTTGCATGTGATTGTTCCCAGTTGGATCCCAGCTTCACATATGGTCCCCTAAGCATTTCCTGGTGAGATTTCTGAGTATAGATCCAGGAGAAAAGCCTGAGCACTGCCAGATGTGGCCCCCCAAACAAACTAAACATAATTAAATAAAAAAATAAATAAATGTTTTATATGTAGCATCAGGAGTTCTGAATTGAGTTTACGATGGACAGCAAAGTTTATTATACTACAAACAATTACGCTAAGCTACCTGGCTATAAAATATCTGTGATAGAAGTCACCCCGGGGTACTTGGGGGAGGGAGTGGGTACCACTCCCACAGTATTTGGGCCCTACCAAGGATTGGGGCCCTTTGGGTCTCATTCAAGAGACTAAGTGATGTCAGGGATTGAACTCAGGATCTCACTCGTGCTTGGCATGTGCTCTAGCACTGATTTCTCTCCCAGGCCCTTAGCAAGCATTTTTTGGTTTTGTTTGGGGCCACACCTGGTGAAGTTTATGCATACACTTCCCCGACAATGTGGTGCTGGGGCTAAGATCAGGGACTCCTAGCCCTAGTCCTTGAGATAGCTTTCAGAACCAAGAAACATTTTTGAAGGTTTCACAAGGGACATTTAGGATTTCTGTAATAGGAGAGGAAAGAAAAAAATTTTACTTCATTCTTGAAGAAAGTATTATTAATGAGTGCTGTTTAATTTTTCTCACCTCGGAGCCAGAGCTATTGTCCAGAAAGTAGGGCATTACGCCAGCTGACCTGGGTTCGATCCCCGACATTCCATATGGTCCCCTGAGCACTGCCAGGAGTAATTCCTGAGTGCAGAACGAGGAGTAACCCCTGAGCATTGCTGGTTGTGAGCCAAAATGAAAAAAAAAAATTCTCACCCTCACATCACCCAATTCTAAGCTGTCTCTGTTTCTCTCATTCTCTTTCTCTCAAATATCACCTAGTTCTACAAGGCTCTCAC
>JAJIBD010024270.1:0-19123 GCA_021461705.1 Cryptotis parvus | reverse complement strand
TGTTGAATGAAAAATTAAAATAATAAGCTTAATAATAAGTAATTTAACTCTAAAATAATAATTGTAGATTAAACACTGTTAGACAGAAACAGTTTATACCAATTAACTGCATATTTAAAAAATTCATCATTGATTTTGTATATTTCAGATGACTGGCTATTCAAAATTATGTATGCTATAATTGCATAGAATCTGCTACTTTTGTATTCTTTGCCCTTGGCTATTAATAAATTTACTATTCTAGGTTACAATCATATTTCTCGCAATTTATATGCTTGTGCCTTAATTATTACTTAGTTTTATATTCACTTAAATTAGTAATGCTTACATATAGTATATGCAAAGTGGGTAATCTTTATGCAATAATCTTCAAAATCTCCTGGGCTTATATTAACATACATTATATTTCTTCACTGAATGAGGAGGCAGATTAGCCACAATGGGTTCACTCAACAGAATCTTAAAAGTATTGGAAAGAAGCAAAGAGAAATAAAGAACCTGCTATGGAGGAGGGCTGGGAGGGGAGGTAACCGGGATGTTTAGGTGGAGATACCCTGGTGGCAGATGGAAAAGGTAACACTGTATGACCAAAACCCAAATATGAACTTTAATTGCATATCTTGTAATTGTAAAAATAAAAAATTAAAAAATTGTGGGGAAAAAAATAAATGGATGAATGAATGGAATGAATGAATGAATGAATAAACACTGGGGCTGGTTTACAGTCCAGCCGGTAGGATGTTTGCCTTTGCATGCAGTTGACTCCAGGTTCGATCTCATATCCGATATTGAGATCATTAGCAATTCCTGAGTGCAGAGCCAAGAGTAACCCCTTATATTGGGAATGACCCAAAAAGAGAAAAAAACTGAAAGTTCAGCAACACGTTTTTAAACATTTAATTTGATATTTTGGCTTGGGAATATACAGTGGCACGTAAGGCCCACTCTAGACTGTACTAGGATTACTCTGCAGTTCTCAGGTGATCATATGGGGTGCTGGGTATTGAAATTGTTGATGAAATGTAGGGCACATGCCCTACCTGCTGTACTATCACCCAGCTACAAAAAACTTTTATAAAAGCTATACATTTAAAAATGGTACAGAGCAACAGTGTTTACTATAGCTTTTGCTTAATACACTCTGCATGTCTTAACAATCAGTCATGCTATGAAATAAACTCTGGCATGAAATGAAAAAAAATAAATAAAGAGGAATTCTTTCTGGATCTTTGTAGTTTCATTAAAATTTGTCTCCCCACTATAATTCATGAATATAAGGTTAGTGTGTATTGGTTTATTTCTCTGAAATTTTATTTATATTTTGTGCCTTTCCCAATTGTATTATTTGTGATTTTATTGCTGTGTTTAAGAAAAGTTCTCTCCAACATGTCTTATTTTAATATTTATCCTTCAATGCATTTTGTGGTATTCTCAGTATTGGTTTTGTATATAGGTGTGTATTTATATATAAAATATCTCTATAGGATAACTATATTTTCAAAAGAGCTCATAAAACTCTCCTAATTACAGAATATAAAATATTCATTTTTGATTCAGGGGAGTGTTTGTCGTAGGAAATAGTCACATATATCTTCCTTTAATTAAAAATTATATTCCAGCTGTTATTTCATTAAACAACTTTTCTTCTATTAAATTCGCAAGAAATTATATATATATGTATTTACTTTCTCATTCGATTTACTATATAATATTAGTACTTTAATTATTTTAAACTTTTTTATAATTTATTAATAATACTTGTTAGACTAATTAGATATTTAAGAAATATATGCAAACATAAAGAAAAGTTTGCTGAACTTTTTACTCTTTACAATTTTAATATCTTTAGCACATAATAAATTAAACTATGTCACAGACATACAAAATCTTTACAAGTCAGTAGCTTATGTTGTTTTCTACCCAACAGCATACACCTAAATATGAAATGTTGCTTTGATTTTAATTAACATTTAGTTTGCTTTTGTAAACGTTAAGTGTATGTATAGTACAACAGCATTTCAGGGGTGTCTGATCGTAATTAATATGATACTTTTATATTTAACCATTATTGTAACTGCTGTGGATTTTAGTCTAGTGTGGCATTCTATCGATTATATAATTATAGTGGAAAGCAAATTATGTTATTTATAGATTTAGTTATCATAAAGCTTGTGAACTTTCATATATATATATTTCTTTGGGTGAACATATGTGCAGTCACAGATGGCCAGCAGGCCCAGTGTTAGTGTTAATAGATCTATTATTTTCCAAAATGGACAGACTCATCAATTTTTTAGATTTCTGAAGGCTCAATATCTTTTCCAAAGGCTGATTATTTAGTTTTCTTTGCTATACACATTTTATTTAAGGAGATACACTGCTAATGTATTTATTTAATGGTTTAGTTTTGATATTTAGATTTTGGCCACATCCTAAAATGTTGGGGTCTACTCCTATGTCTCTGCTCATGCAGAACTCCATAGATGATGTGTGGGGGACCCATATGGGGTGTCTCTGAGCAACCCGTAAGCTGTAATTAACAAAAACGCTTTACATTGTGAACATCTCTGACTTTAGTATTTTAATTGACATTTTCCTGGAAATAATTGGTAAGCTGACCTTCATATTTTATTGGCCAGTATTTCTAGAATTTCACCATTTATAAATACTATGGTTAAGACTTTTGTATTACTTTCTTCCTCTCTTTCTGAATGTTCACCTAATATGATCAAGAACACAAAGCTGAATTAATAAGACCATCCCTGGCCTCAAGATTCAAACTAGTTTTCATACTTTCAAAGAAAGCTTTATCTTTTAATTTATCAAAATTTATGTGTACACAGACAATCATGAAAGAATTAATTTAAATACTAAGGGAACTTACAAACTAAAATATTAGAGATTAGAGAATGTATTTATAGGAGAATAGAATATTCTTAAATGAGAAAATACAGAATATATACATGAATATATGTGCAATAAAACAGAATGTGTGTATGTGAATAATCAGAAAGGAGATGTCTTTTCTTCCAACTGGGTAATCCTTCCATCTTTCCTTCCTTCCTTCATTTTTCTACCTTCCCTCCTTTCCTTTATCCTCTCCTTTCCTGGTCTTAAACATTCCCTCCTTTTCCCAGAGATCCATCCTGAGGTCTCCTATATTAGGACTAGTACCATGGCTGGCTTTCATAACTGGTGAGAGAAAGTGTTTTTTTATTTGATGAATAAAAACACAAATTGGTACATCACCAAGCAAGTCAGCCACAGAGTTGCTTCTTTATTTTAGACAATGAACGTAAATAAACAACTAAATAATGGAAAACAATAATATCACTTGTATCACTGCTCTCCTGCTGTCCATCAATTGGCTCAAGGGGCGCCAAGTAATGTCTCCAGTCGTCCCTGTTACATGCTAGTGTAGCCCAAGGGCCTCTGCTCACTCTAGAACAAAAGAGCCTCAAACCATTTGTTCAGGTCAAGGGACTTGAGGTCTTAATTGTTACTTTTGGCATTCCAATATGACATATTTACCAGGCTCTGGCCCACAAGATTCCCTCCACAAATAATTTATAAATATACACTAACACAACCCAAAAAAAAAAATTAACTCTCTAAATAATTAAATATCATATTCCTTCATGAGAAATAACACGTACATTGTAACTTTGATTTTACTCCAATAGTAAATTAATACTGCTTTTATGGGTCACACCCTTCAATGTTCAGGGTTTCTCCCTGGCTCTGCAATTAGGAATTACGACTGGCGGTGCCTAGGGACCATATGTGATGTCAGGATTGATCTTGCCGGCATGGGCCGCTATGTGTGGCAAACGCCTCTTCTCTACTGGACTATGGCTTCGGCCCATATTCTTTCCAAGGCATGTTGAACCAGAGACTCTCAGACATGGGGGCGGAGCTGCTACTTGTTCTCCCAGTGCCTAGCCGCTCATGAGGCACCTGGAGGCATGGTTGGCTCTAGCTCTGACTGCCACCTCAGCAGAGCCCTCAAATAAGCCAGATGACCCCCACTCCATGGAGGCTGCCGCTTCCACATCCGATTTTTCTTGTCACAACTCCACCCAGCAAACCAGACTATCACGTCGGCCTGAGCCAGCGATAGCACGGTTCATCAATAATTGCTTATTTTAGAGGTGACCACAGAGGCTGCCACCCGCAGGCAAGCCTGGCAAGCTGCTTGTGTAGTATTTTTTTTTTTGCTTTTTGGGTCACACCTAGCAATGCTCAGGGTTTCTCCTGGCTCTGCACTCGGGAATTACTCCTGGCGACGCTTGGGGATCATATGGGATGCCGGGATCGAACCCAGGTCGACAGGCCGGCTGTAAGGCAAACGCCTACCTGCTGGACTATCGCTAGGCTCGTGAGAGAGGCCCAATACCAGTAACATTTATATTAGGTCTCCCATGACCTATTATAATGGTTTGAGGCTCTTCATGTTCCTGAGCAAGCAGATGCCTTTGAGTTCTACCAGCATGAGAGACAGATAGAGATATTACTGTTCTACCTAGCAACAGATGATCAACGGAAGATAGTGATAGATAGTACATTAAAATTTGTGCTTAGTCTTTCAGTAGAAGTAATAATAATGCTTTTGAAGAAAATTAAAGAGAAATTTTTTATTTAATAAAATACAGGGGAAACCAATCATGTATCTAAATCTCTTATATCCAACCTTTAAATGACTTCCATCCCAATGATTGTTCTGGGCTAGTACACATCTTCAGAACTCCAGCTGCCTGATTTGCTATATAAATGTATTAAGAGTTATGTAAGGAATATTACTGGGCTGTAAGTGCCACTCAAAGTGATAGAGCATGCTTGCATATATAATAGAAGTATATTTGATCCCTAGACATCCTCCCCACCTGTCAGTACTTCGAGAAATATTCTGGGTGACCAGGAGCAGTCACAGAATGTTAACCTTCTATCCACTGGAGCACTGTTTGGCAAGTCGGTACACCCATCGTAGAACATGTCTAATTATGGGCACCATCTACCAGCTCTAAATTAATATGTGTCTATAGTTTACCAGGCAGCTGAGCCACATTTCTGATCTCCATGCCCTAGAAAATCTTAAATTGGGCTATGAGCACGATAGTCCACAGGTAGGCCTGCTCACACGTGATCACC
The DNA here is from genome assembly GCA_021461705.1 of Cryptotis parvus. NCBI lineage: Eukaryota > Metazoa > Chordata > Mammalia > Eulipotyphla > Soricidae > Cryptotis > Cryptotis parvus. Next base: position 13,975 of record JAJIBD010024270.1, on the reverse strand, counting down.
TATGCCAGCCTGATTCAATCCCCAGCATCCCTATATGGTCCTCTGAGTACGCTTGGTGAGTAATTCTGAGCAAGAGCCAGGAGTAACCTCTGAGCATCGCCGGGAAAATAAAAAGGCAAAATAGAAGCAATCAACTAACTAACAAATGAAACGAATATGAATGAATGAACAAACAAACAATGGAATATAAATATATTATTATCAAAAAATAAATGAATAATAAGTAAAATTAAATGAAAACTAAATAAAGTTAGATCATAAATTATAATAAATAAAGAATGTCAGGTTAAAAATTATGAAGATATTAAATTCTTGGATACTTATTTGGTTTAATTACTCACTTTTTTATAATATGAATTTGAGAAAGAAATGAAAAAGCATGAGGCGTGAACTAAATGCAAATATTGAGGATGATACTTCAAAGCACAGCCTGTGCCAGTATTTACGTGAGAGAATAGGATTGAGGATCTACTTATAACAGAACCTCTGGGAAGAGAAACAGAAACCTATTAATACTTGATGGCTTTTTACCTTTCTTTTTTTTTTTGCTTTAGATCACATCCAATATGCTCAGGTTACCCTGGTTCTTCACCAGGAATGACTCCTATGCCTAGGAACCGCACGTATGCTAGATCGCACTCCGGCTCTGCTTAGCTAGTAAAACCACCTGGACTATTGCTCTGACCCCTACTCCTTTCATTTTTAGTTCTGTTTAAAGTGGTAATAAAATAGTTTTTAGAAAGAGTCGGTGTTCCAGTTCAGTGAACAGGAAGGCTACTTACATTAACATCTTATCCTTGAAAGTTCGGGGAGATAATAGAAGGGTTAAGGTGCTATCAAGGCACATAGCTTCACCCAGCTGAGCCCTGCAATAATTCAGAAGTGATCTGGAAGAGAGCCAAGAGTAATCCCTGAGTAGAATACACATATGCGTGGTCCACACCCACAATTACATTTTATATTTTGTATATTCACGTATATATACATATATATACATTGTATATATATATTTAAAAAGACATACATATATGTGTGTGGGGTGTGTGATTAATAGTTTTACTAGAAGAAAATGCAAATCAAAAATATTGTGGTGTTTCCAGAACCGCTACTTCAAGATCAAGGATGGGAATATATCTTGGGTTCGTTTGTGACAGAGAATTAGGAATGTAAGCGAGCAGGAAGAAGTAGATATCTTCCACTAAAATAATGAAAGCCGTTTTCATTAGACTTTACCCCCTGCAAGATGTTTATTAAATTAAGTCCTTGTAAAATCTGGATTAGCATGATCACTCTACTTATAGAAGGATTCAGTTAATCCAAGCAATATAGATACAGGTAGATCTTGTGCTTATTTCATCTATTCTAGTGCTCCCAATACAAGAGCAATGAAGAGTAAATAAACAATGCAGAAAAAATCAGCCTAGCCAAAATGAAGGAGACAAGGGCAATTCCCTTAATCACTTTCAACGCCAGTTCAACAAAAGGCTCATTTCTGTAATAAAGCACACTTTCTGTCCTTCTGAGGGGTGAATGGTAGAAGTACTCGCTGCTCACATGAAGAAATACTCCCTAATGTTATTACCATGACATTTATATTATTATATTTTAAACTAGAAATGCTCTGTTCTTTAGTCATAGAGTCTAAGGCTTTCATTGCTCATCAAAATGACAAAATAAGGGCCTCATGTAGCGTATAAGATTGGACATCTTAAATATATTTATTTTACCGCAGTAAAAGTGCTTCAAGCTTATAAGGCGGAATTTGTAAAAAACAAGAATATTAACGCCATTTGAGATCACAGCAATTTTCACTGACGCAACCTTGACACTTGAATCACTATATTCTACGTACTACTGAATTTATCTTGGTAACCTAACTGCATAGTATTAAATTAGATTTCAGCATTGCTGTTTCTGTGGGGAGGGCCGAATAAGAGTTTGGAGTGTATATAAAATTTGTCCACTTAGTCTGATTTACCTCCAAGAAACGTAGGGAATATATGTAGATAATTTTAGCACAGCAAAATTAGGTCACAGTATAAATGGGATGTTTCACCCTGTACTTTTGGGTGTCCCCTGGTATTAATTCCTCGGTTATACTTCACAGCTGTTTAGCAGAATCATGCAGATAGATAAAAATAGTAATCAATATTTCTGGAAGCCTGGGAGTAGGCAGCATAAAGAGATCTGCTGTATGCTAGACTCCTGATTCTAAAGGAGAACTCGTTCGGAGGAGTAAAACCAGATAGTAAGAGTCGGAGAACCCCTAGATATTAATGTAACTGATTCAGTAAAGAAATAAAATGTGAATCGCAAAAACAAAAAAAGAATATGCATTTGAGTCATCTATTTGGGTAACCCACATTGCCATCATATTATATATGAATGAACTAAAAAGACAGCAATATAATTTATCACCAGTTAACCATTAAGAGATTATCTTCGATCATTTACTAAAAGATGAGGAGCATGAGTTTTTCATTAGAGCATCTAGTATATATATGTCTCCTCTATTTTGTGATATTGATTAAACAAACACTCACAGTCATGAGCACCTTTCAGAACATAGTTATTTTCTAATTGTATTATTTAACTATTTTAACTGTTTTATGATCAGCTTTTTTTCGTTGGGGCTTTTTGGGCTATACCAGTAATTTAGGGGTTATCTTATTTTCTGTTTGAGATACCATTTCTAGTGGTAAAGTCACAGGCAAAATTAGTGGATGCTGGGGATCGAACTCAGCTACAGTGAAAGAATAGCCCAATGTTTGGCAAACTTACACAACTAATACATCGCCCAGCCTTAGTATATCTGAATGTTTCACTAGATGAAAAAAATACCTTTTAATAAGAATGTAAATTTTTATTTGAATGTTCGTAGTATTTAGATTCTTATAACTCCTACTGTCTGAAACTTGTTTTTAAAACGTTATTTTAGAACAAAGCATTATACTCTGATTTCAAGCAGCTTCCAACTAAGACAGCTAAATTATTCTTTATCATAAGGGTAGTTCTCTTTAATTTTGTATTATTTAAAATAATAGGCACACTATTTACAGTCTATAACATCATTGTGTTGAATTCAGATTCCATTCAAGAAATTGTTGACAGAAAACTGCAAATAATTGTTAGAACTGAACCACAGTAAACATCCATAGCAAAAGAGAACCATAAGACACCGTTTCTAAAGATTAGTTATGACATGATAGAATGTAAACACATTCTGCCTGCAGATGGGGAGAACACACATTGTCGAGATGGCTAAACCCAAGAGCTTTCTTGTATGATTTCAATGTTTCTATAAAGATGACATTCTTAAAGAAATTGACCAAACAATTTGAAATTAAAGAACACAATAAACCACAGAGCCAGCAATCTCTGGAGCACAGATGGTAGGCACACCTTCCTCCTAACCTCAAACTGTACTACAAAGCAGTAATTAAAACAACAGGCACACTGTAGTTAAAACAGACCTAGGACCAATGGAATAGAGTTATATCCTGATACCCACCCTCAGAGACATATGACTGTTAGAATCTTCAGACAGCCAAGAAAAGTGTCCTAAACGCTGGAGCAGGAAAGTTTCTTCAACAAGTGGTGCTGGGAAAACTGAACAGCTACATGTAAAAAGAGTCAAATTGCGCCTTAACAATTATAAATAAAAATCAGATCAAATGAACCAAAGATCTCAATCAGACCTGGAATCCATGTAGTATAATAGCAGGCCATAGAAACAGGAGATGAACATGAACTCACCAGAAAGAAATCCAATACAAAAGGCATGTGAAAAATGCCCATTATCACTAATCATCAGAGAGATGGTAATCAAAACAACAATGAGGTATCAACACCCACAGAGAATGGCTCATATCCAAAATAATGCCATTTGAATGTGGTAGGGGTGACTTCATACACTGTTGGTGGGAAGGTCACTGAAGCTAAACTTTTCTTTTCAGGAAAAACAAACAGGACATCTCCCAAAAGACAAGAAATTGTGTATCTTTGACCCAGAAGATAAATTACCCTGGAATATGCCCTGGGAAACTAAAACACACAGTGGAAACATAATCCTTAAGACTTTGTACTTTATTTGTAGTAATTATTCAGCATTACCAGCCAGAACCTGAAACAACCACAGTATGCCTGAAATCATACACTGAATAAAGAAACTGTGGTACATCTACATATTGTAATACTCATGCAGTTGTTAGAAAATTAGTTATGAATTTGTCTTTATGTTCTATGTACATGAGTAAAGAATCATGTTGAAAAAAATTAGCTAGATGGAAGAGAGACAGAATGACCGCATTTATTTGGGTAAGGGGACATAAGAATACCTAGGTGGATCTTTACCACAGGGGAAGCAACCATCACGTTGTGGGAGCCAGAGGTTAGGTAAGGTAGAGGAGTGAAACAGGTGAAATAAATGCAAAAGGTCTGATACCAACACAGCAGAAACCATTGAGCATAAAACATAGGCAAAAAATGCAAATACGATAGCCGGGGGTGGAGGTAGTAAACCTAAGAAATGTGTAGGAGTAAGGGAAGAGAGAGAAAGAGAGACAGGAGAGATAAAAGAACCCGCTACTTAGCAGGCCGTGGGAGGGGGTATAAACTACATGGGTGGTAGGTGAGCACTGGTGGTGGGGGAAAAGCTGGAACACTGGGTGGACCAAAACCTCTTAAAAGTAATAAACGCTAGAATTGTATATCTCACGGTGGCAATAAAATGTTTAAAAATAAAATAAAAAATAAACAAGCACAGAGAAGCAAAAAAAATGATGAGCAGACCTGGAGGTTTTTTAGTATGTCAAAGCTTTCCTCGGTTTTAAAGGTAGAATGCTTTTTTAATTCAGTACACTCAAGTACCAGTGATCTGTAGATGACTTTGGTGATGACGCCTTGAGGCAAAGAACTGTTCTTTATGGACTTTTAGCGATTATGTTCTGAACAGATATACATTCTCATTGAAATTGGCTCAAACCATTTTGTGGTTTATTAATCCATCTCTCAGATATTCCTAGAGTAGTTCAGGCCAGACCTGTCCAAATAATCATGTATCATATTATGCATGTGACCAAATTAACAAGTTTTTACATAAATATATTAAGGGACTTAAGTGTAACATACAGCGTTAAAAACCGAGATTATTAACAAATTCTTGAGTCTAGCACACAAAGAATTTTTTAAATCACGCGTAAAAATAGCAGGACTGTGAGATGTTATATTTGGTTTATATGTGTGCTTATGGATGAAGAATACATGCAGTTAATGGTAAGTTATATGTTTTCAAGTGATTGTTAATGGAAGTTACACAATGATTGCAAATTAGTTACTTTTACGTGAGAAAGTTGAGTTTGAATTGTATTAATGGAACATGCTCCATCAGGCACCCAAAATTCTCATGACAAATAAATGTCAGTTTGAAGATTTGAACTCACATCTTTTAGTGCCATTGTATGCTCCCTCTTTTCAGGATACCAAGAGATCCCAGGTCACTTCCTGCTTCTGTGTATAGAAACACTCAGTAAATTGTCTTCAATTTTTTATGCATAATGGAGCAGGTACACCCAATGTGCTGGGTAATAGCACAATTTCATTTACTTTTCTTTTCCTATGAGTCTGCCATTATGTAGAAGGCCATTAAATGAATCATCATTAACTTTAATGACAGAGGCAAAAATAGTTATAAATGTCATCATACTTGTATTCTTTGGTGAAGGTAGGTGCCATTGTGAAGGATGGAAGCTAAGAAATTGTCTTGTTTAGTTTATCTTAATATCTAACTATGAACTTGAAGAAATTTTATTATGAATGCAGAGTCCTAATTTCCAACCTTGCACTACTGAATCTGAATGTCATAATAAGAGGCCCAAACTTTGCTCAAAACTTTTAAGGGATTTATTTTTCACTATCCAGGCACAAAGAGTATGCCTAGAGGATTATTTTATTTTCTTTGAACTCTACAAAGATTTAAATAAAGAATGTGGATCATAGTGTGTTGGAAGGCTGCTAGATCTTGGTAGAGACGCCATAGTTTTTGACTGTTTGGTTTACTTGTTTACTGCTAAATTCTCTACCATCGATTGCCTATCTTTCATTCATAAATTTAACTGTTCCTGGTAAAAGTAGTAGCTGCCTGTAATTCAGCTGTTACTTTTAGCAACTAGTTCTAATAATGGGTTAGATAGATATTTACACTAATTATAACACTTTTGTTTACAAACACATTATTTTCCAAATGTAGTCATTTTAAAGTAGTCTGTACATTAAACTCAATATGGAAAAAACAGAACAATAGTTTGATTTTCTGGGCGTTGAAAGTTGACGTAATGGGAGGGCCCCTTGAAAAGGTAGTGGTCATGCCTCTTGCATGTGACTGAACTGGTTTGATCCCAGGCATCCCATATGGTCTCCCCCTGAGAGCACACCAGGAGTAATACTGAATAGATGAGGAATCTTTAGTATAGCCTGTGTGACTCCAAAAAGAAAATATGGTAGAGTTAAAACAATGATCAAGAAAATAGACATGGAAGAAACTAAGAGATATGGGTAGGCACTTTGCCGCCTGCTCACTCCCCTAACACTTTAGAAGTGATCCCTTACAGATCTTCAAATGCCCTTAACAGAACTGTGCATGTCCAAACAAAAACAAAAAAATTGATAAAAAATAGTGTTGATGCTTTCTGTATTTGTAATATAGTATTGAGTAAATATAACAAATTAGATTTTCTATCCATATAAGATAAGGAATTATATATCATATTTAAATCCATGGAAACGTGCAATTAATTTGGTTTTGGTTAAAGGCAGAGACAAAATAAGAGTAATCTTCTAGTAATTTTTCATGAAACCATTCCCCCAACCAGTTATCTAGAAAATATACAGACAGTATTCCTCTGGCTAGTACACAGAAGATCTACTTACCATTATTATTGAGTCTGAAACACCCAGTCTGCTAGTTTAGGAGTTTTTCCCAGGATATATATATATACATATATATATATATATCGTACATCCTGGGGAAAATACACACACACACACACACATATATATATACATATATACACATATATATACATATATATATATATATATGATTTCTAGCAATAAACATTTAAAAGATAAAGTAGGTCCTACTGCTAAAGGCCATAATAATATACACAAAGTCTTATTGTTTATGCTAAAACTGACACAAGTCATAAGGTGTATTAATCAGTATAAATACAGCAAGTAGAAGACAATAATGATAAGTTTTTGGACCCAACTTATTATCAAGATTAGAAACTATAACACATATGTGCTGAAGAATGTAAGATATAATCATTGATCCTTATCTCTGTGAAGTTCATATGTATATATCTCAACATGTGCATGTTTAATTGTATAATTAATAAAATGGACGGCAATTTACCAGGTTAATTAAATAGTATTAATAATTAATTGTACATTTATGCCAATTAAAATAGTGTTCTTCTTTAGATCTCAAAGCCTTGTAAAAGTTAAACTACAAATCTTGAATTTTATTATCAGTATTTTAAATTCCCAAATGTGCTTGGAACATATTATATTATGGTAATTTTTTCTCTGAGGGACAAACAAAGATTAAAGAATAATTCACTGCTGTTTATCATCTCAGCAAACAAATAAATCCTATTTCTAAGGAATCATTAATTTTTGTATAACTCCAGAAATAGGCAGAATTTAAAATGAAACTTCAAAATTTATTTGAAACGCGCCTCTTCTACTCTAATAATCTATTATTTTATAAGTTAAGACAAAAAGGTTGCTAATTTTGAAAAGTCAAAGACTAAAGTTTCTTTCCCGAGGTCTTGTAAGGAAAGACTGAGAAATATAGCCAAAGAAGTATTTAATTACTATAATCATTTTAAAAATTGAATTACTGTGAGATACACACTTACAAAGCTGTTAATGGTTTTGCATTACAATGTGTCCCTAATTTCAGCCATACAATGTCCTCACACCAGTGTCCCTTAATTTCTCCTGCAATGATCTCACCCCTGCCCTTCACCTCTTTCGGCCGGTACCTTTCTTCTCTCTGGCTGTGAGCATTATGGTTTTGCAAGATATACTGAGAGGTTATGTTTGTCCCTTAACCTACTTTCTGCAGATAGTTCTCATCCAGAGTGATCATTTCCAACTGTCAGTGCCATAGAGGCCTCTTCTCTTCGTTGACTTCTCCTCTCACTGAGGCAGGCTTCCAACCAGAACCAGTCCTCCTGGTCCTTTACCCTTGGTTATTAGTCTCATTGTGTATTTTTATTCCACAAATAAGTAATATTTGTCTGTCTTTTCCTTCTGGACTCATTTTTACCTACTATAATACTCATGTCCATCTATTTATAACTGAATTTCATTATTTCACCTTTCCCTCATGTCTGCATATTATTCCATTGTGTACTGTAAATATGTTTCTTTAACCTGTTGTCTGTTCTTAGGCACTCAGTTTGTTTCAAATTTACATTGTGGGAATAGTGCTGCAGAGAACATGGAAGTGCAGAGATGACATTTTTGCTGGTGTGTTTTTGTTCCCAGGTATATTCCAGAGGTGATATTGCTGAGATCAATGATTTAAATTTAGTTTGGAGGAATACCCATATTGTTTCTTCCCAAAGGCTTGACTGGTCAGCAATCCTAAACAGGCCAGAATATTTTCTACCAGAAATGCACATGCATTTTATTACACTTGGCAATGCCTAGGGTTACTCCTGGCTCTCACCTAGAATTACTTCTGCATGGTGTTGCTCAGACTATGGGGATGCCGGGACTGTAATCCGAACACTCGCATGCAAGGCAAGTGCCCTACCCACCCAGCTACTGCTCCAGCCCCTTCTTTTTCTGTTGTTGCTCTTATTTTGTATGTCTTCCAGTCTCTGTGGTGTGAGATGATATCTTATTGTTGTTTAATTTGTATAAATATTTTATAGTTGGTTTGATTCCTATGAAGCATTTCAAATGATTGGGAAACTGGGATTTGAACCCTGAGTGTTGGAGGACATGTTTAGCTAATCTGGGAGTTTTGTTGTTTTGCCTACCCCCAGCTTAATCTTATTTAAGCCAATGTTCATTCTAATGAGTTCTCTTATATGTAAACACTTTAGAGGTGTGGTGGTGTACAAAGTTACTGATTAGAATAACTTGACTATACATCTACTAAGACTTCTGTTTTCTAGATTGGACAGCTCCTCTTATACCCACTGCACCCAACGTGGGACAGTTAGAATTTACCAGGAGATTACGTCCCTGGCTACGCTGAAACTAAAGGTGGACCATAGGAAGGATCATACTGGCTGCTCTAAGAGGTAGTAGTATGACTCTTTCAGCATTAGAGAACAGATACTCAGAATCACCCTGGTGCAGATAATAATATACTTGTGGGTACCATCTAGATTACATAGCTCCATAGTTAAGATGTATTACTTTGTATCAGCCCCCACTCTCTCCAGAAAGTGTTTTACATAAGAGATAATCTCTTGATTAGTCTTTGGTGTAACCTTTTGTTTATACTTACAATACAGTGTGGTACTACACTCTATTAGGGCTCTTTGTTGGCATGACAACCTCCCACTAGGCTTACTTGGTGTATGTAAGGGGCTGACTTGACGGCCCCTTCACCCTTGCCTTTGTAACCGTCAGCTTTGCTGCCTCCTGCGTTTTTGGCTTTGGGCCGCCTTTTTCCCTGTGGGATCCCCCTTGTGAGTGCTCATTCCCTTGGAAGTTTTTTCATCCTAAGGTGGTGGTCGCCATCTTGGTCTACATGGCTGGGGTTCTAGCCTGGACTCCTAAGCAACTGGTTTTTCTGCTAATTTGTGGCCTGAACCTGTGATAAGTAAAGTTTTTTAAAACTGCATCTGGATTCAAGTCTGCTATTGAGATCTTTAATCCATTTTTGATCTGATTTTTGTGTATGGTGTTAGATACAGATCAAAATTCATTTTTACATGTTGCTGCCTAGTTTTCCTCAACACCACTTGTTGAAGAGGCTTTACTCCATTTTAGACCCATGGTACTCTTTATCAAAGATTAAATGATCATTGTTTGAGGTTGGGTGTCAGGTTACCTCACCTCTATTCCATAGGTCCACAGGTCTGTTTTTATTCCAATACCATGCTGTTTTAATTACTACTGCCTTGTAGTACAGTTTGTAGTTGGGAAAGTGATGCCTCCCATCTTCTTTTTTCCTGAGGATTGCTTTAGCTATCCCCTTGGGGTTTATTGTTCCATACAAATTTTGGGGAGCGCTTGGGTCAATTTCTTTGAAGAATGTCATCGGTATCCTCATAGGGACTGCATTGAATCTGTATAGAGCTCTAGGGAGTATTACCATTTTGACAATGTTGATTCTCCCCCCATCCATGAACAGGGACATGTTTCCATTTCCTTGTGTCCTCTTTATCTCTTGGAGCAGTGTCTTGTAGTTTTCTTTGTACAGGTCCTTTACATACTTGGTAAGTTGATTCCTAGGTATTTGATTTTCTGTGGCACAATTGTGAATGGAATTGTTTCCTTAATATCCCTTTTCTTCTGTTTCGTTATTTGTATATAGGAAAGCCACTGACTTTTGGTGTTGATTTTGTATCCTGCCACTCTACTCATGTGGGTCTATTGTTTCTAGGAGTTTTTGGTAGAGAGTTTAGGTTCTCTAGGTATAATATCATGTCATTTGCAAATAATGATAGCTTGACTTCTTCCTTGCCTATCTGGATGCCCTTGATGTCCTTTTTCTTCTCTGATTGTAGGCTGGCGAGTACTCTCCAGTACTTATATTGAATAAAAGAGGTGAGAGTGGGGGCAACCTTGTCTTGTCCCCTGATCTCAGGGGAAGGCTTTCAACTTTTCCCCCATTTAGAATGATGCTTGCTTGTGGGCTTTTGGTAGATGGCTGTAACTATCTTGAGGAAAGTCCCTTCAATTCCCATTTTCTGGAGCGCTTTTAATCATGAACGGGTGCTGGATCTTGTCAAATGCTTTTTCTGGGCGCTATTGAAAGGATCATATGGTTTTTATTTTTTCTTTATTGATATGATGTATTATGCTTGATTGACTTGCTAATGCTGAACCATCCTTGCATTCCCGGGATGAATCCTACTTGGTCATGATGTATAATCTTCTTGATGAGTCTTTGGATTCTGTTTGCTAGTATTTTGTTGAAGATCTTAGCATCCGTGTTCATCAGGATATTGGTCTGTAGTTTTCTTTCTTTGTGTTGTCTCTCCCTGCTTTGGGTATCAGGGTGATATGTGCCTCGTGGAAGCTGTTTGGGAGTGTTTCTGTTTCTTCTATTTCCCTGGAAGAGCTTGAAAAGGACTGGCAGTAGGTCCCCTCCTTAAAGGTTTGTAGAGTTCACTAGGGAACTGGCCTGGACCTGGGCTTTGTAAGTTTGGGCAGACTTTTAATTACTGTTTCTATTTCCCTCGATGGTGATGGGCTTTTTCCAGGTATTGGAGGTCCTCTTGTTTCAGCCGTGGGAGGTTATAGGACTTCAGGAATTGATCCATTTCTTCTAGATTCCTCATGTTTCACGGCATACAGGCTCTCAAAGTAATTTCTGATGATCTTTTGGATTTCTGTCGGTTTCGGGTGTGATGTCACTCTTTTATTTCTGTTTGTGCTTATTGTTGGGTTTCTTTTCCTGTCCTTACAAGTCTTTGCTAATGGTTTGTCAATCTTGTGTTTATTTTTTTTCAAACCAGCTCTTGGTTTCATTAATCTTTTGGATTGTTTTTTGGTTTCCAACTCATTGATTTCTCTCTCAAGTTTTATTATTTCCTTTTTCTGCCTGGGTTGGGCCCTTTTTGTTGGTCTTTTCTATGTCTTCATCTGTGTAGCCTAAGGTTACTTATGGGGGTCTTTCTTGTTTTCTTGATGAATGCTTGGTAGAGCTATAAACTTCTTCTTAACACGGCTTTTGCTGCGTGCCACTAGTTCTTTATAATTGGTATCTTCATTTTCACTTGTTTCCAGAAATCTTTGGATTTCTGTTTGATTTCTTTCTATGACCTCATTTTGTGTTTCAGCAGTGAGCTGTTCAGTTTCCAGGTGTTTATGGTTTGACTCTTTGTTTCTGTGTACGTGTTAACTTCCATTTTCAGTATCATGGTCTGAAAGCAGCTGACACAATTTCTATCTTTTATTTTATTGAGGTATGCTTTGTGGCTCAGCATGTGGTCTATCTTGGAAAATGTTCTATGTGTACTAGAGAAAAAATGTGTATTCAGCTTTTGGCATGAAAAGCCCTGTATATATCTACTAGCCTCTTTCTTCCATTTCTTCCTTCAGGGCCAATATTTCCTTTGGTGAGTTTCATCTTGTTCTGATCCATCGTTGATAGAGCAGTGTTGTGGTCTCCAACTACTATTGTGCTACTGTGAATGTCTTCTTTGAGGTCTCTGTGCCGTTTTATGTATTTTGGCCGCCCGTTGGGCATATATGTTTAGTAGTGTAATTTCCCCTGGTGTACATACCCCTCTTTAATTAATAAGAAGTGGCCTTCGTTGTCCCTTCTAACCTTTTTCAGCCTGAAGTCTATATTATCTGATACTATTTGGCCACCCATTTGGAGGAGTTGTTTGCTGGAGAATGGTCTTCCAAACTTTGACTTTGAGTCTGTGCTTGTTCTGATTATTCAGATGTTTTCTTGTAGTCAGCAGAAATGTTTGGTTCAATTTAATCCATTTTGTTACTCTCTGTGTTTCTTAATTGGTAATGACCATTGATACATGGGAGAGAGATTATTGTCATTGGATTTTGTGCCATCTTTCTTTGTGTTTGTTGTGCTTATGGGTTTGGTCGTGATTAGAGTAGACCCCTTCAAGTCCTTTTCTTTAAAGTTGGTTTTGAGTCCATGTAGTTCCTGAGCTGTTGCTATCCATGAAGTTGTGTATCTTTCCTTCACTATCTAATGTGAGCCTGGCCGTTTAAAGAATCCTTGGTGAGGCTGCAGTTCATTGAGCCTTTGCAATATCCCACCACGCCGCTCGGAGTGTTTCATCACTGGAGTCTGCGGTAAATCGTTGAGATGTCTTCCTTTGTATGTGGATTTTCTTTGATCTTGCTGCTTTTTAAAGTATTCTATCTCATCTATAGTTTTGGTCATTTTAATTAAGATGTGTCTTGGGAGTATTCTGTTGTTGGTTTCCTTTTAGCTGGTATCCTACGGGCCTTCCTGCATCTTGAGGCAATTATTCTTTAGTTCCGGAACTTTTCTGCAATGATGGCTTTGGGAAGTTTCTTCTCATCAGGTTTTCTTCTTTCTTCTGGGACCCCAATGATCCGTATGTTGTTTCTTCTGGCTTTCATCCCGATTATCTCTTGTTGTCTGTTCTCGTAATTGTGGGTTGTTTCTTTATCTTTTGTAAAGGGTGGGAATACTTTGGAACTCCCTCCTCGAGATCACTTCAATTCTTTCTTCAGCTATTATTCTGCTATGATGTTTCCCCACTTGTTTTTCTATCATTTACTCCTATTTTGTGACATCTGTCATTTCATTTGTATTTTCCCTCACCTCTTCTATCCTGCCTCTGTATTTTATTGGCATTTTGCATTCCATTGCTTTTTGAATTTTTGAATCCTACACTTCTTTCCCAAAATTCTTTTCAGATAGGTTATGTATAACTCATTGGTATTGTTTGATTCTATCTGGACAGTGACTTTACCCACAGAGGTTGAAATTTTGCGCTGCTTACCACATGACCATTGCAGTGGTACCGTGAGCCCTTGGGTGACCAGATACAGCAAAGAAGGTGTCAACTATTTGCCAGAGCCTGGGGGGTTAAAGGCGACGTAGTAACCATATCTACTTGGGTACCTCCTGGCGTATGTAGGTAGTGAGGTCAGCGCGGACGCACGCGCTAGCGACTCACGTGGTTCTGAGTTTTGGGAGGTCCCACAGCCCAGGGCTTGGGCAGGTCTGTCCTGCTGGAACCAAGAGCACTTGCCCTGGTTCCCGCTGATG
>JAJIBD010024269.1:0-76308 GCA_021461705.1 Cryptotis parvus | reverse complement strand
ATATGAAGAAATATTTGTACACTAAATAGGATTGCAGACATCAATCTAGAGTGGGATATGCCATAAGGAGCAGAAGTTATGCAAAAAAGAATAGATGGGTGTTCTTAATCTAGAGTAGATTCATACCCAAGTTAAGACCATCTTCCAGTACTTTCAGCCAAGGTTTGAATTTTAAGTATTATATAACTGATTTCTTAATAGTTAGAATCATTAATTTAATTTGCATTATTTTTCTTATAAATAATGTTTTTTATTATTTGAAAATGTTTTTTCAGTACTTGTTCTTTCCTTCCATATATGCCCAATTTAATGTATATTTCTATGATGGTAAATGATAGCATTAGAATTGGAAAGCATTAGTGGCTGTGGTGAATATTGCTTCTGTATTAGTTTACCTTGTTGCTATGGGGAAACTTCCCTTATGGCCAATTTCCAGTCTCCAGTAGATAACTTTATTGAAATCTGAACTGAACTTTATTGAAAACTGAAATCACAACAGATGATCATGATGCTTAAATACTTTGTAAGTACATTGAACACTTAAATGTTTAAAATAAAACTTCATTGTTTTAAAACACATTAGGGTCAGAGCGATAGTCCAGCAGGTAGGGCATTTGCCTTGCATGCGACCGACCCTGGTTCGATCCCAGGCATCCCATATGGTCCCTGAGCACCGCCAGGAGTTCCCTGAGTGCAGAGCCAGGAATAAACCCTGAGCATTGCTGGGTGTGACCCCAAAAATAAAAAAAAACCAAAAAAAAAATACAAAAAAAAAACACACTGTCTGAATCTCTTCCATTCATCCCACTATCACTAGAATTTCAAGTAAAAGTCAAAAACAAATTTTTACAGTAGGAATATTTGTTTTCTTGTACCTATAAAACTTAAAAAAACTCTATCTGGGGGCGTGGGGGTGCAATAGGAAGTCCCCAAAGCACAGTGCCGATATTCTCAAACAGTCCCTGGACTTGTACTCAAGAGGCAGTGTTGGAGGTGCACAGAGACTGTATTTGGTTCTGGAGACCAAACTGTGGACAGCCACATGTAAGGCAAAAGTTTAGCTCTGTACTATCACTCTGACCCCAGGACAGAATATTTTGACTAAAATGGAAGAGGATAAAATGATTTCTTTCCTATAATAACATTTGGTCTATACTGAGCTGTAAGCTAAAAAAGTTTGCATTACAAATGTCTTAATAAAGTATATGTTAAATATACTCTCACATTGTTACAAGATTGATTAATACTTAAGAACTATGAAACTTTTTATTAATGGAAAAAAATTTTCAGATTGTCACAACTTAATGTAATTTAACATATTGTAACAAAAATTTTTTCCAATTGGCAAAGTTTAATGCTAACCATGGCATAATATGCTTTAAAATTCAACTTTTGGCCCAGTATTTTACTGCACTGACATATTTTACCTTAGTAAATCACCTTAATCAGCACAATTCAGATAAATAAAGTGAGAGATAAATAGAGCTTTCACATTACTACAATGATATTTTAATGTGAAAGTCAAATGAAATGAGATTTTAATGGAGTTAAAATTTCAAGCCCTAAGCAATTTAAGGCTATTGCCTTTCTAAGATTTTATTTAAATAAAGGCTACATTAAAAGAAAATTCTTGCCCTTTTCAACAACATGGATGGAATAAACCTAGAGGGTATTAAGCTAAGGAAGATGAGTCATATGGAAAAAAGAATAACACAAAGTGATTTCACTGATATGTATCAGATAAAAAATATAAAGATGATCAATCAAAATAACATGAATAAACTGCCTAATGAATAAGAATAGAACAGTTATAACCAAATGGGAAGTATAAGGGGAGTGGCATACTGGATGAAGTGGTCAAGTGAATGTTGTAAATGGAAACTATGTTTAGGTCATTGTTGGAAGAACCATTACCTTTCTATTCTGACACTTTTCTCTCTCTGAATTTGAGAGAAATGTAATGACTGAAAATTGGGGTCATTTAAAAGTTCTATAACATATAATTTCACAGGGCAATGGATAGGTTACAAATGGCTTTACGGAGACAATCTCTAAGTTCCAGAGGAAAATCCTTAAAATGTGTAAATATGAATAAATGATAAAAATAACAAAAAATATGCAATGTAAATATTGGTTAAGGAATTGTCCAATTGATCACCAGATTTGTTGTAGAGATTAATACTATTAATACCATTGCTTCCATTAATTAGAGGTAGACATTGCATGATAGTATATGACTTGACATTTGCTGAAGAATGGGAACAAATTGTTTAAAAATTGTTTAAAAATGAGTGTCACCTGAGACTGTATAATAAAAATGAGAAGAAATAATGTCACACCTTGTCAACAGTAATATAAAAATACGATTTTTTGGAATGTTTACAAAAACAGGCATATATTTAATATATTGCTTGTGTAGGGAAAGGAAACTTGGTTTTAGTTTTGGGCTGCATGCCTTTGTACTCAGGACTTATTCCAGGTTCTGTGCTTAAGTATCACACTTCGTAATGCTCAAGGGCTGATATGTAGGCCTAAAGATCTGAGTCTGCCCCGAGCAATGCAGATGCCTTAAACCTTGTACTATCTCCTCAGTCCAAAGAGATTGTTTTATCAATTGATTAATTGCTCTCTGTAACCTAAATTATATTCACAGACTCCTTTCTAGAATCTAGATAGTATTATAACATATAGTCTTATTATGTTATGAACTGAACTGATAGAGACTACATCTATATGACTCTTTCAGACACCATGGCGTATAAGATCTGTTATTAGGGTTTCATTCTGATGGGTGGAAAAGCTAATTTTCATAACTGAGTCCTCAGTATGAAAACAATGTTTATTTTATATTTAAAATGGTTTAATGAGAATTAATTCTGGGTTAATGAATTATCTTTAACTTGAGGAACTATCTCGAATGTGGATAAAATTAAATTGCCTCTTATTACATAATTTAGACTCTCAATGCATATTAAATTGTTTAAGAGAATATTTGTGAACATACATATTCATCATCCTTTTTGTTAAATGGCAACATAGATGTACTTATTTTTATTGACTTTACACGATTTAGCTTTTTCATTATAAAAGAGATTGTATTGCCATCACAGCATTGACGTTTACTTATGTGATAAAAATCTGACTTGTTAAAGTTGAAAATAGCAATATATAAAATAATAACTTATTTTTTGCTAGTTGGGTTTTGTATATTTTCCCTTATATTTGTCTATATATTCTCAACGAATAAGCCTTTGCGTTTTGCCATGATGTCCTCAATTATGTTCCTTCACTGTTATTACTAATGGTAAATAATCAATTATAATATTGACTTAAAACATAAAAACAATTCATAAAAACAATTCATGTTGAGCACAAGGTTTCCTAATTAAAAGACAGGTATCATATCATTGAGACTATTTAAATGCAAAAAAAGTTATTTAAATATGTTATCTCTGATAGTTCACTTAATATTACTGAATATAGTAACTGAATATATATACTGAATATATAATATATATACTGAATATATATATACTGAATTTATATATACTGAATATATAAATTAAGTTCTTCACTTAATTTTTTGACATTATTCATCCTATGAATTTTCTTATTTTACTTGAATTGTGAAACTATTTTGTAGAATTAAGAACAAGTCAAATTCAGGGAAAATAGACAAAAGATAAAACAAGAAGAAAATGAATTAATCAAATAGAAGCTAGATCAGAGACGTCAATAACATCAAAAGTTTATTACTCTTATTTTGCATGAAGCCAACCCTGAGTGAATCTGTAGAATCATATATAACTCCCAAATACTGTCAGAGTTCCCTGCAGAGACAGGAGTAAATAGTGATTACTTCTAGGTGTTCCCACCCTTTAAAAGTCCTTTACAAGTTGTCTTATTATTAAGAAAATAAAATTCAAAAAACACATTGAGGTATTACTTCACCCCCCATGAGCAAGATCTGTCAAAAAGACAAACAACCCAATGCTGACCAGGGTTTTGGGGAAAAGGAACTCTTCTATACTGTCATTGTGGGAATTTAAACTTCTGCCTCTATGAAAAATTGCATGTAGATTCATGAGAATTAATAAATGGAAATACCATATGACTTAGTAGTATCACTCAGGTATTCATCTGAAAAATAAAGAGAACACCAATTTAAAAAAGATGAATGCATTCATATGTTCATACCGCCATTATTCACAATATTCAAGTATGAAAAGTGCTAAGTGCCTGACTGAATTCAGATGTATAGCACATATAGTGAAAGGAATACCGTTGAGATTTTTTAAAAAAGGTTAAGGTTTGTGTTGATTACAACTTGAATAAGAGATAGGTACAACATAGATAATGGTGATTATCCTAAGTCAAATATGTTAAAGTAAAAGACTATCATTGGATAATTCTCTCATAAATGTTATATAAATAGAAAAAAAATCAACAATAAAAACAATAAGCTAACAAATCATAATCATATATCAGACTCGTTAAAATACTTCATAGTTACAATATATTTATATATCTATCACTTTTCAGTTTTTAGATAATGGAACTAAATACTCTCAAAACTTGGTTATTTATAGTTGATATTTTTGTGTTTAAAATAGAAAAAAAGACTTCACACCCATAAGATGATCTGTCAAAAAGATGGGCACCACCCAATGCTAACACTAAAAGTTAGGTGGAAAGGGACTTTTTTGTAATCTCTTGGTATATGATGCTTCACTATAGATGGTGTTTGTGTGATTTGATATTTAATCACAATTTTATTGGGGCTTCTCAAATGCTAATATATCTAGGTATTTGTGTCTGTAGAGAACTAAGTTCTGTATATGAAATGCTATTCTCTGATATTTTTTGTCCCACAGCTAATTTGAAGGAAGAAATTGCTGGGTTTCAACCTGGTAATTCAACTTAGTCATATTATGTAATGAGGTTTTTGTATTTAGAGCTTCTGCTACATTTCTTTATATTTTCTGCAAAGTGTCTATACATAAGAAAAGAGGAATTTTCACATGTTCAGACTTACTATACTTGAACAAATACTCATTTTCTCTCTATGTGGCTTCTGCATATACTTAAATCTTTTTCCCTTTTGCTATCTCTCTCTGTAAGAAGTTAAATTCATACTCATTTCCAAAGTAAGTCATTGTTTCTCCATTTGTTTCCTGTTTCTTTTATGCAGGTAGAGTTATATATTCCTCCTGCTTTATCAAGAATGTGTTGTAACTTTGCTTTAAAGAATAATACATTTTGTGTATAGCAAAAAAAATAAGTACAATATGATAACTGAATCTAGTGATAGTGCTCTGCAGAAAATATAACAAATAAGGTTATAGTAACAAATTAGAAAGATATTTTAATCAGTTTGTTCAAGAAGAATTTTTTATAACTTTACATTTATTAATTTTTTTAAATATTTGCTTAGAACACAGGTCAAATGAATCACCAAAACTTCACTTCGTAATATGAATTGTTTATATAATAGTTGGGAGGGGTTGAAATGACTTTTATAGAAGTCTGTCTTTTATGCTTGTTCTCCTGCCTTTGAAGAATTGGAAAAATAAAACAGATTAATGAATATATGGCTTAAATACCCTTTGGAAATCTAAGTTGCTATTGAAAAAAGATGTATAATGCAGTTATATTCCTTTGTTTATGGAGCTGGAGGAGAGAAAGAAAAAACCCGAGGCTAATAGAAATAGATTACATCTCACTTATAGAACATAGATTAAAATAATGTGTATTTTATTGCAAACATCCCTTCAGAATTCAAGCTAAATATCATTTACTTTTTTCTATTTAAGAAATAGCCTCAGGAATTAAAAAAAAACATTATCAAGAGATAACCCAATATATCACTGATATGGTTTTTCCCCCTATCACAGTTTTATTGACAAAATATCATGTTAACAATATATCCTGTTATATTCTTGAAATTAGAAAATAGAAAAGGCCTCCCCCAAATGCATTTTTCATAGTAAAAGCAGGTCTGATACATTTTCTATTGTCTTCCTGAGTTTTATTGAAAGAGAAAAAAATATCAGATATTTCCTGTGCCTTGCTTTGAATATAAACATTTGTTTGGTCTACATAAATTTACTCTTCTTTGGTATTTTATTCCCAATATTTATTATGAGAATGTTTTAATTTAAAAATATTCCACAATATCATACTTTTCTACCAAATTTACTGAATATAAAGGTGCCTTAACCCAAATGTTATTAAAAGTTTAACTTTTATTTGTTTATACTTTAAGCCATTTAAAATCTTAATTTTTATTAAGACACTGTGACTTACAAATTCATTGAATATCCTCATCCTAGTGTCACTAAAGACATTGTCTGAGTGTATACTGTTGTTTAAGTCTCTGATGATACTGTTTTCTCTCACTAAGCTTGGTGGACTTCTATGTGTTTTCCCCATTGGTTTGCTAGTGTTCTTGATGTGCTGAGAGTATCTTTTTACTTAATCCCTCTGGATGATGCTGAGACATTGAGCTAGAGGTTTCTCTCTGTCTTCTCTGCCCATCCTCACTGAATTGCAGGAAGAATAACTCTGAGCAACTGTTGGATTATAGTCCTAGGCATTTCAGGGTTGGCGTTGGATTTTCCAGCAGGGAGCATAGATTAATTGAATTGCATCCATTTGAGTGATCCTGGAGGCACACCCAATCCCCACTGGGCCACCAAATTCTGTGTTTAAGGTTAACTTCTCCTGTGTCCTTCTTCCCTACCTATTAGTCACACTCTATCCTGATCCTACACAGCAACTTGTAAGTTTAAACCTTTTGATGGCATTGGATTTTGTATTTTCAGTGAAATACTGCTTTTCTCTTTCCGTTGTATCCTTTACATATATTATTTGCATA
Organism: Cryptotis parvus; assembly: GCA_021461705.1. NCBI lineage: Eukaryota > Metazoa > Chordata > Mammalia > Eulipotyphla > Soricidae > Cryptotis > Cryptotis parvus. Next base: position 69,431 of record JAJIBD010024269.1, on the reverse strand, counting down.
GCATTATATTATTTGAAAAGCATGTATTGATGTATGCATATGTTTGAACAATGTACTTTTTTGGATAGACACAGGAAGACATTTAATGCTATGCTTTTTTAATATAGAAATAATTGACTCTGAAATATTTACTCCTAGGCATCCATCATATTACCTAACTTAAACCTCAGTTGCCCCCAATTGACCTTAGTTCCTGACACCCCAAAAAGGAGGGTCTTTTCCCAGGGATTGGGTGGACCAGGACAAGCTGTGACTAAGCTAGCCTGGACTAGTCTTGTGCCTGTGTAAGGATAGGCCCAGTGATATCAGCAGGAGGCAATTCTTCCCCTGGGATGTTGGAGTAACAAGCAGAAGGTCAGGAAGTTGGAGTAGCAAGCAGAAGTCCAGTGACTTGGCCTTTAAAATGTTGCATGTTGGGTGTGGAGGCTGCTTGGACTCAACTGGTAGGGAGAGGCTCTGCTCTCATGCAGAGAGGCCGGAGTAAACCTCACCACGGATGGTGGAGCAGCAAGCTGAAGGCCAGGTAAATATTATCAGTTGATTTATTCATGTTTTCTTTGATTTTTATTTTATTTTTTTTTAAGGATTGGAGGTCATGCTTTGTTTATTTATTTATTTATTTATTTTTTGCTTTTTTTGGATCACACCCGGACACTCAGGGGTTACTCCTGGCTCTTTGCTCAGGAATTACTCCTGGCGGTGCTCGGGGACCATATGGGATGCCGGGGATCAAACCCGGGCCAGCACAGGCCGGCCGCGTGCAAGGCAAACACCCTACCCGCTGGGCTATTGCTCCGGCCCTTCTTTGATCTTTATTAAATCATCACTTTACCTTTTTTTTGGAATGGCATCTTACGGAAGGTGTTAATGAGGAACTGAGATTTTTAAAATTAAATATCTGTATTTAATTTTATACTTATAATTTAATTTTATCTTGCCCGTCGAGGTATTGCAGGTGTGGCTGCGGAACCCGGCTGCATAGGCAGGTGGAAGAGACAGGCTTGTCCACACCCAGGGCTCTGCCCTGAGGGCCCTGGACGGTTGATGGTCTACATAGAAAAAAGACTGGGCCCCTGAGATGAACCCAGAGCCACGGCAGTGCCTGGCAAGCTACCCATAGTGTATCTGATATGCCAAAAACAGTAACAGTAAACCTCATTACCAATGAATGGCGATGTTACTGGCGCCTGTTCAAAGCAAATTGATGAAAAAGGAAAGACAAGTGAAGTGACAATTTAATTTTATACACATATATGTATATATCCACATATATGTATGAATAGATGAATATTCACAATGTTTTCAAAATTTGAGAGCCAAATATGGAAAATAAAGACAATACATAATAAAAGTAGTAATTTTAATTAGTAGCTTAAACATGTTTTTTAAAAAGGTTATTCTAGTATCCAGAGACTCTCACACCGGGGCAGAGCTGTTCCTTGCTCTCCCTGTGCACAGCTGTTCATGAGGCAGTCGGGAGGCATGGCGGGTTCTAGCCCTGGCCCACCACCTCGGCAGAGCCTCACAACAAGCCAGACCACCGCTCCTCACTCCACGGGCGCCGCCATTTTCCACTTCTGGACTTCCCTCTCGTCAGAACTCCACCCAGCAGACCAGCCCATCACAGCCTGGCTCTGCGCCGCACGGTTCATCAATAAATGCTTTATTTGGAGGTGTTTAAAAGAGTTTGCCTCCCGCTCGACAAGCCTGGCAAGCTTCTCGTGTTGTATATGATATGCCAAATTCCAGTAACAATTATATTAGGTCATTCCCATGACCTAATATAATGTTTTGAGGCTCTTTATGTTCCTGTATCAAGCCGATGCCCCTGGCTCTACTGGCATGAGACAGGACATATGGAGATATTACTGGTGCCCGCTCTAGCAAGTAGATGATCAACGGGAAGATCGTGATCGTGATTCTAGTATCCATTCTCTTTACAATATTTATTTCACAATATTAGTGAAAATCAGCTTAATTTTAAAAAAGCAATGTAAATAATCGTAAATTTTTATTCTTAATATCCTTGTTTATAGATTTTATCTTAGGCAAACTGTGAATTGTCTAATCAATAAATGACAATTTTATCTTTTCTAAAAGAAAATCATATTTACTAATTTTCTGTTTTTAAATTCTGAGGCAAAGTAATTGCATTATCTTACAGATGTCACATTTGCATTCACCTCATAATTTCCAAATTTAATATCAGTGTTTAATCTCATTTCAACTTAGTAGATCAGAAAGTGTATAAACTGCTTGCATTGAGGTGGCAATATGATTCTGTGCAGTTTTTGAGAGTAAGAATGCAATTAGTATCAGGTGCATCCAATCACAGTAGGTAATTGCAATCATTTTTTAAGGAGAAAGAAGAGGAAATAGAAATCTCATAGACTGAATAAAGAAAGTTCACAAACACATGGCAGCTTGCTTGGCCTTTTGTTATTCGGCAACTGAATTACAGTGGAAAGAAAGGTCAAGGTACAGTCAACTTACCATACATATCTAAAAATCATATTGTAATTGTGTAAGGATTGTTTGCTTGTCAGAATAGTTTCGAATTTAATCTACATTACAACTTATGCTGCAGAGTAGGAACATTGGTTTTATTTACACATGTTCCTGATTTGTATTTGTAAAATTTTGAACTCTATTATTCTTACACAAATTGAAACATGCTAAAATATCTAAAAACATAAAATTATGTATAGTCACTTTCTCTAAATATATAGTTCTATAGGGTGTGGTATGATTCTACTCAGTTGCTTCTTATATTTTCATGCTCCTATTTTAATTTCCTTTAATTTGGTGATCTATATTTTCATCTATATTTTAAATATGTTTTTAAAGTTAAAGCAAATTGCAAGTCCTAAATTTTCTTCTTTCTGTTCCCCTTGGAAAAGTTAAATAATTGCATAGTTAATGGTTTAACATTTGCTAGGTAATGCACAATTACATAGTGGTGTTATGTGATTAATACATATTATAGGGCATGTTATAAACTTAAAAAGTATGTTGAATTAATCAAGGATAATATAAAGTATCATATACAATATTGTGCATTTTAAAGTATATGTATTACACAGTACATTTTTAAAAATTAGCATTATATGATCTGTATTGAATAGAAGAGGAAGTTTTAAATTAAGAAAGAAAAAATTTCAATGCAATATAAGCTCAGGAACATAAAAATGCATTTGTGTTCTGAGCAATTTTTCTGACTTGATAAACATTACCTGTTTTTCTTACTCTAGAATTTGTCATCCAAATTGGATCTTCAGTGGTAGATGCTTTTCTCCCTCACATCAAAACTTATATCCCTCTTTGCGATCTGTGTACTTTATACTTAATTATTCTGCTCAAGGGAGACTTTTCCTTGACCACATTTCTCTATTTCCTAATGGGCTTGTCAGTCTGTCTCTGTTCTCCTGAGCCCTTCTCACAACTTCTTATTTTCGCTCAGATGAGGTATTGTCTGTTCACAAGTCCAACCAGTTACAACCAATGCAAACAATTTTTTAGGAAGATTCAGGCTGATACTTAAGAGAACTCTAGAATCACAATGTTTGTGTTTTTCTCATAATTACGCTTATTTAAATCATAAAGTTTAGCCAAACATATTTTTATCACCTTTGTATTCAAGACTCTTCTATTTGAAGAAACATACCTGCTGAATGTAGTTTATGCACTTGAGATTACACTAACGTTGTGGTAATGGTCCAACTGGCATTAGTCACCCAGAGTTTGTATGCCATTAGAATAGTGATAATATTGTCAATTTGTATTAACTGTGGTCTAATACTAATTGATATAATGTTGTGATTATTATATATTTGGAGGCAAACAGCATTTCTCTCTGGTCTAATTACTTAGAGATCCAACATGGCCAGGAATAATAAAATAATAATTTTATTTATAATATAAATAAAATTTTGCTGTTGATGTACATAGATATTAGAAGATTTATGGTATCACTTCTCAAAGTACTATTTAATACTGATATACAATTCCACAGGGAGGGTATCAAAGATTCAATAGCAACCATACTACTAGATTATTTCAAAAAACGTTTGCAGGGATTTTCAACACCACAAATAATATATAGATTGTCATTTTTAAAAAATATTTCCACACATACATATTGTTGGAATATATACATATTTCATTAGAACTTTTTTTTATTCAGAATGAAAAAATTATTCATTGTTTTAGCTTGAAAAATCAAGCTTTGTGTCAGGGACGCTACTGGGGTCCCCAACAGTGCCGGGAAGCGAGTTCCCTTCTACCTCCGAAGCTGGCGGGAATGGATGAAAACTCAGGAATCCTATGCAGTTTTAAAATGATTTATTTATCACAGTTTCAGGCATACAAATCAGCAATAGGAAAAACCCTGTGCTTAGGGATTCCCAGCTAGAACCCCAGCCACGTGTAGGCCAAGATGGCATCCACCACGTGTAAAGGCCCTGTAAAGAAAAAATCAAAAGACAAGATTCCCAAGAAGAGTGCAAGCCCAAAAAAAGAGAGCCCAAACAGAGAGAGAGAGAGAGAGAGAGAGAGAGAGAGAGAGAGAGAGAGAGAAAGCAGGCTGCTTTCATACCCCTGCAACTCAGACCTCCCACTATTATGGGAAGCAGGAAGGGTCAAATGCCCTTAGGTAATTTCTCCCAGCACCTCACCTAGGCCCTATTATATACTAATGTTTTGAGCCAAGATCTGCCTGGAATTGCCTGTATAGGGTAGAGAAGGGGGTTTCTGAGATGGCATGTCTCTGTACCAAAGACTAATACTAATGCCAGTTAAATATTTCTCCAAGCCTTCACAAGAGTCTCATCTACTTCATGGTAGTTTTGTATTTTAGTTGCCTTTGAGTTATCAGGGAGCCATGCTTGCTTGCTTGGAGGCAAACAGCATTTCTCTCTGGTCTAATTACTTAGAGATCCAACGTGGCCAAGCAAATATGCTTGTAAGATCTAGCTAGTCCCACGAAGATTGTGGTAGCATGAGAGAATAATTATACCAGCCAGTACAGAATACATGGTCAGATAAACTGCCACATTTAAACTACCCTCTTATGTATGAAGTGATTTGCAGGAGGCAATCCAGGGCAGATGCAGAGGCTTTAAGGCTTTTAGGTGTCCTGTAAAACTTTGTATTAGTGAGATAGATCATATTTAATAGCTACATTTTATGGTTTATCTTTATTTTTGTATAAAATACAATTTGTATAAATGCTAAATTGTATTAGTTCCAACATGAATAGGTACTTATTGCAGTGCCTTTATTTTAAGTCAGAGGTTTTGCAAATGTATCTTCCAGTCAATTATTGTTCAGGTTTTTGCCATTTTAACAATTTTATGTAAATAGGTATATCATTTCCTTTATGGGTTTGTTCTTTTCTTGATATTTCTTCTAGTGCAAGTTAGTTTTTTTATATTTGAATATGAAATATAAATTTAATTTACATCTGTTGGTTAATTTTATAGTAGTTTTCAATTGCAGTTGCCTTTTCTATATTACTCATTAATAATTGCAATGAAATTTGTCCTCTATTCTATTGTACACCCTAGTTTTGTTGGGCCCAACAACCTCCTCCTCTTGTGCTATTTAAATTGATTTTTTTAGCAAACCACTCATTTCAGCTCTACACTGTTGACCTGGTTTGCAAGTCCAAGTTGATAATGAATTAGCTTAATCTTTGTATCTCATTTCCATACCAATGAGAGCTATAATACTCTAGGGAATATTGGTATAATAGTGAGTTGAGCAAAACTTTTAATTTTCTTCTTGATTTGATGGTGCAGAGCAAAGCATAGAGTTCATGCATCCATTTTCTATGATCATAGAAGATAGTAGGGAATGAAACTTACATGCTGAAGAAGTATATACCGGACACAGATACTGTGATATTCAGTTTGAACAGTTTAAATTCAACCTCTATGGGTCAATGTAACTTTGCTTAAAAGTACAAAACTATTTTCTTTTTTTCACATGATACCAGTTTTACTTGATCCTTTATCCTACTTCTATATTATGAGAATTAAAGATCTTTTCTAATTTTGTACTGTAGGCTACTGCATAAAACTATAGTATAATTTTCATTTAGTCATTTGTAGTGTATTTCAGCTAATATGACAATAATAGTGTTATGGTTTTAGAGTGCATTTATGACACCTTCACCAACACTAAAGTGCCACCCAGCCTCCACTTCTGTCCTTATGTCACCTCTTGTTCATGTCTTCGTTCCTCATTGCTTGGTTGTCTTCACCTTCTTCTTGTAGTTCTTGTTCTTGTTCTTGTTCTTGTTCTTCTTGTTCTTCTTCCTCTTCCTCTTCCACTTCCTCCTCCTCCCTCTTCTTCTCCTTCTCCTCCTCCTTCTCCTCCTGCTCCTCCTCGTCCTCCTCATCCTTCTCCTTCCATCTTGCTCTCCTCCTTCTTCCTCCTCTTTCTCCTCTTCCTTCTCCTCCTCCTACTTCTTCCTCTTCCCTCTTCTTCATCTTCCTCTTGTCCTCCTCCTCCTTCTCCCTCTATCTTGCTCTTCCTCCTCTTTCTCCCCCTTCCTCCTCCTCCTCCTTCTCCCTCTTCTTCTCCTCCTTCTCCTCCCCCTCTTCTTCTTCCTCTTCTACTTCCTCTTCTTCTTCTACTTCCTCTTCTTCTTCTACTTCCTCTTCTTCTCCCTCTTCTTCTTCTACATCTCCTCCTTCTCCCTCCATCTTGCTCTCCCTCTCCTTCTTCCTCCTCTTTCTCCTCCCTTCCTTCTCCTCCTCCTCCTTCTCCCTCTTCTTCTTCTTCTTCTCCTCCTTCTCCCTCCATCTTGCTCTCCTTCTCCTTCCTCCTCTTTCTCCCTTCTTCCTCCTTCTCCTCCTCCTTCTCCCTCTTCTTCTCCTTCTCCTCCTCCTTCTTCTCCTCCTTCTTCTCCTTCTCCTTCTTCTCCTTCTCCTCCTCCTCCTCCTTCTTTCTCTTCTTCTCCTCCTCCTACTCCTTCTTCTTCTCCTTCTTCTCCTCCTCCTCCTCCTTCTTTTTCCTTCTCCTTCCCCTCCTCCTCTTTTGTCCCTCTACCTCTTTCCCTCTCCTTCTTCCTCCTCCTCTATATCCTCCTATTCCTTCTTCTCCTCCTCCCTCTCTTCTCTCTCTTATTCTCCTTTTCCCTCTTCTTCTTCACCTCTTCATCCTCCTCCTCCTTCTTCCTCTCCTTCCTCTCCCCCTTCTCATCCTTTTCCTCCTCCTCCCCCACTCCTCCTTCTCCTCCTTTATCTCCTCCTCCTACTCCTCTGTCTCTCTCTTTCTGTTTTTCAAAGAAAGGTCAAGTGTTCTAGGTCTAGGGAAACAAATTTTCTTACTTACATATGCCAATGAAGGGGCTTCATTTAAAACTTCCCTAATACAAGTTATATTTATTTTGTTAAAAGATTGAGTTATTGTCTTATGCTTGAAATAATTTTAAATATTTTATTATACCGCCGTGAGACAAAATTACAAAGAGGGTCATGAGATGTTCATATTTGGGTTTCAGCCATACAATGTTCCAGTACCCATCCCTCCACCAGTGTGATTTCCCACCACCAATGTCCCCGATTCCCTTCCCCAATCCCCTAGTCTGCCTCTATAGCAGGTTCTTTATTTCTTTCTCTTTCTCTCTCTCTTTCTCTTTTCCTTCCCTTCCACATTGTGGATTACAATACATACATTAAGAGGTTGTCATATGTATCTTTTTGCCTGTATTTAATGCTCAGTTCTAGCTTGGTATTAGCACTTTCAACAATTGTTAGCACACTGTTAGTTGCGAAGTGTGGTATCTTTATACTTTTGACATGTTTTCTGACTTTTAAACTTACTTTGAAACTCAATAATATATACTTTATTCTTTTCTCTCTTCCTTCTCTTACATATTGAGGATTGCAGTATATACACTTAGAGGCCATCTTGTGTGTGTGTTTTTTTTGCCTGTATTTAATGCTCAGTTCTAGCCTGCCATGGAGGTAGACTATGGGAGGGGGGGGGAATTGGGGACATTGGTGACGGGAAATGGGCACTAGTGGAGGGCGGAGCGCTGGAACATTATGTGACCAAAACCTCCAAGCATGAACAATGTTGTAATTGTATATCTCAATGTGGTATAATAAAATATTTTAAAAAATAATATATACTTTATATATAGCAACTTTTCATTTCATATATATATTTTATCCTTATTTACCACCACCACTGATCTAAGAATGAGTTATTCTTTGAATCATTACCTCTATCTTAAAATGATTTGTGTCATAGTGAAAAAAGTTATTTATATAAAATATAATTCAAATTTTAAAGAAAATAAATTGAATTTATTTGCTATTGGACTGCAATTTTATAAAACTTGAGGAATATAGCTTCAAATCTCAATGTAAATCAATGCACGCGGTATCACTTTTATAGTACCATCACACTATCAAAATGACCCTGTCTATCATTCCTTTCATCTCCTTCCACCTTGCCTCTGGCAATTATTATGTGTTATACAGAACCTAAGACTTAGTTTTGTTCTGTTTTGTCAGCTTATTTGTTTTGCTCATTTATGCTGCAATTATGAGTGCAACAATCCATATTTATTTCTGAATTATAATGTTTTAGTCTAGTTACCACAATTTTGATCAATGTTATTTTCAAATACAGGGTTTCACCTTTTTAAATCATACAATATATCCATTGAAAGCATACACAATTTCTTTAGCCAGTTAATGGATGTTTAGATTTATTTTATATTTTGGTTAGTGTAAATAGTACTGCTAAGATCATATGGTATAATATCCGTTTCAGTTAGTATTTAGATATCATTTGGATAACTGCTATTTTCAGTTGCTTTGAATAACAAAAATACCCTATTTTTTTCTTGAAGTAGGTGTTAGGTCACACCTGGCTGAGATCAGGAATCAGTTCTGGTCATGCTCAGGAATTGAAATATTAAAGTAAGTAATATTGAAAGATTGAAATATGTAATAGGGGGATAGAGCTGAGACCAGCCATATGCAAATAAAAATTCGTATTCATATCCTCTGGCTTTACAGTTATGCAGTTCTTTTCAGAATGTACCAGTTTACATCCTCATTAATGTTGTAAGATATTTTTACCCTTCATACCCTCATAGTATTTGTTTTTGCTATACACCATTATTATAGGTATTAGGTGACAGTTTTGGTTGGACTATTTTCTAATAATAAAGTAGGTTGCTATTTCTTTGATGCTTTGGAAGGCATTCCATGCCACTCTCTTCCTCCTGCACAGCTCAGGTTTTAGGTCGTTCATCATGTTGACTTGTCAACCTAGGTACACATAACTGCTGCATTCAGAGATGTTTGTTCCATTGAGTGTGAATGGGACCTCTGGAACTAGATCATTTCTCATGAACATAGTTTTGTTGAGATTCAGGTGTAGAGCAGTCTTTCCACATTCTTTGTCAAAGTCAGCCAGCATTTGTGCCGCTTGGTTAATGTTTGGTATTATTAGAAACACCAAACACCGAAGAAATATCTAAAAAGACAAAGAACCTCCGACTCCAGGCACATCTCTTCAACTCCACAATTCTCCCTGCACTAACATACTGTCTCAGAGACCTGGCCCTATGAAAACAGGATGAGAATGCTATTCAGGTCTCCCAATAGAGGAATAGAAAGAGCTATGCTTGGAATATCACGCCTCACTCAAGTGCAAGAAGGAAACCAGAGCTCTGACCTCAGTCGCTGTTCCAGAGTCAGGGACACTGTCTTGTTTGCCAAGGCATCGAAAATCAGATGGGCTGGATATGTAATACGATTTGCTGATGACCGCTGGACTAGAGCCATTACCGACTGGATCTCACGGGATGTCAAAAGATCATGTTGCAGCCCACCTACAAGATGGTCACACTTCTTCCTCAAGACGCTTTACAAACGGTTTGAGGCTCTTCGTATTCCTGAATCAACCAGATGCCATTGGGCTACACTGGCACGTGATAGGGTCAGATGGTAATGTTACTGGCACCCTCTCGAGCAAATCAATGAATAACGGGATTTCAAGTGATCAAGTGATCAAAGTAGGCTGAGCATTTATTCCTATACATATGAATTATCTGCATATATTTTAGGTAAATTTTTATTCAGGTTTTGTCACTATTTAAAATTTTTGTTATTGTGAAGTTGCATGTCTTCCTTATGTATTTTATATCAACCATTTATAGTGGTTTTGTAAGGAAATTATGTTTCGTATATTATATTCTTGTTTTGTTATACATCATTTAACAATGCAAGATTCTATATTATTTGAAATAGCCCCATTTGTTCCTTGTTGCTTTTTGCAATTGAAGTTGACTCTCAAAATATGTATTTTAAATATATGTACAAGAGTATAAAGATACTCTTTATAAGAGTATAAGAGTATAAAGATACTCTTGTACATATATTTAAAATACATATTTTGAGCACTTTGCATCAGATTGAAGTTGACTCTCAAAATATGTATTTTAAATATATGTACAAGAGTATCTTTATACTCTTGTACATATATCTTTATACTCTTGTACATATATTTAAAATACATATTTTGAGAGTATCTTTATACTCTTGTACATATATTTAAAATACATATTTTGAGAGTCAACTTCAATTGCAAAAGCAACAAGGAACAAATGGGGCTATTTCAAATAATATATGGTTTGAGGCTCTTTATGTTCCTGTAGCAAGCCGATGCCCCTGGCTCTACTGGCATGAGACAGGACATATGGAGATATTACTGGTGCCCGCTCTAGCAAATAGATGATCAACGGGAAGATCGTGATCGTGATCGTGATCGTACAAGAGTATATCTCATTCTCTGCTAAGTTTTATGGTTTCAGATTGGTATCTAATTCCTAGCAAATTATTGTTTCTGATGTTAAATTATCTGTGTTATTTCTTTATTTTTTAATTAATGGCAAATGCATAGTTAAAATAATTTTGATCAATGTATGCCATTTCTTCTTTTTTGTTTCAAATATTCATACTGTTGGAATAAGAGAAATAGTACAGTAGGTATGTTGCTTCCTTTGCGTATGGCCCACACAAGTTATATCCATGACACAAATATGGTCCTTAAGCCCCAAAAGGAGTTTAGAACCAAGAGTAAACTTTGAGCACCACCTGATGTGACCCATAATAGAACAAAAATATCCATACTGCAGACTGTGTTTTCAAAGAAATTCCTATGTTGTATTGACATAACTTAAATGTATTGCCATGTCAGATTTTTTGTCAAAAATACGTTTTCCTAAATAGGTGAGCTCCATTTAAGAAGGAACAAAGTATAAATCAAATTCTCAGTCTATATATAATTCTGAAAGTAATTAGTTACACTGGATAAAAAGAAAAGGTATACAGTAAACTTATTATTAAGTATTATTTTTTGATGTTAAACTCTTCGGTAATTTTAAGTGTTTAATTTCATTTATATTTAAAGCATTAGTTATGTTACTATATGTTTCCAAATTTCTATGAAATATGTTATGGACTCACTTTGAAATGAGAGGTAAAAAACATATTACATTTCCCCCCTCAAGAACTTGTGCAATTCGGGCCAGAGCGATAGACCAGAAGATAGGGTGTTTGCTTGCACGCAGCCATCACATGCCGCCGGGGTTTGATCCCCAGCATCTCATATTGTTCCCAGAGCACCGCCAAGAGTAATTTCTGAGTGCAGAGCCAGGAGAAACCCCAGAGCATTGCTGGGTGTGACCCCCAAAAAAGAAGGTGGTAACTTAATTGGCATTGGAAGACCAGAAGCAACTAATTGAGAACCAGGGAATGAATGAACAGATATTAATATACACTGTTGAGGCTTACGTTCAAACGTGTGGGAGTCAGAGGTTAGGTAAGACAAAGAAGGGAACATGTGTGAAAACATGTCGAAAGGGTTAATACCTACCTAGAACTGAGGATTAAATACAGGCAAAAAAATGCACATGATGGCCTCTAAGTGTATGTAGTGCAACCCACAATGTGTAAGAGAGGGAAAATAGAGAGGGAGAGAGAAAAAAGATAAAGAACCTGCCATTTGGGCAGGCTATGGGTGGGGGGAGGGAATTGGGGACATTGGTGGTGGGAAATGGGCACTGGTGGAGGGCGGGATGCTGGAACACTATGTGACCCGAAACATCTAAACATGAACAACATCTCACTGTGGTATGATAAAATATTTAATAAAAAATATTTACTAAAAAATGAAAAAAGAACTTGTGCAATGGCTTATATAATGTTAAATCTTTATGGAAGAATGAAAATAAGAGAATTATGTTAGAAAAAATAGCATGGAAATGCTTGACTTTTTTTTAAGATAACTTAAGGTGAAAACTCTTCTCTATCTCATATTTCATTAAATGCTAATATTTTTTTCTATACACCAATTATAAACGATTTCCCCCAAACTTGAAGCTGATATTCTTACAATAAATAATTCAACTATCATAATGCACACACTCTAATAATCAAACAAATATATGCCTGTCAAGGAGGCAAGCTATGGTTAGGAGGGAAACTGAGACATTGGTGAAGAAAAGTTGATGTTGGCAGTGACATGGTGTTGGAACATTGTATATCTGAAACTCCACACTGAATAACTTTAAATAATGGTGTCCTAATACAATTTTTAAAAGAATTTTAACATAGTTATGTACTAGACAATAACCTTGTTTATATATTTGGGTGTTTTTAATGTTTTAAATATGGTAACATTCTGGAAAAATATAAATGTAATTGTTCAATTATAACTTCTTCAAAAGTTCCTGCACATGGAACACATGTTACTGTACCACAGTGTTCCATGTGCACTTGAGAAAAATATTATGTATTGTGTCATTTCCTTTTCTCTCTCTCCCTCCCTCCCTCCCTCCCTCCCTCCTTCCCTTCCTTCCTTCCTTCCTTCTTCCCTTCCTTCCTTCCTTCTTCCCTTCCTTCCTTCCTTCCTTCCTTCCTTCCTTCCTTCTTTCCTTCCTTCCTTCCTTCCTTCCTTCCTTCCTTCCTTCCTTCCTATCCTTTTTCTCTTTTTCTTTTATTTTATAGCAGGATAAAGTAAATTTCTGGCATATATATCTCATTCAATTTTTCATTTAAAGTAATTATTTCTTCATAGGCTTCTTTTTAGGTCATCTGTCCATTTTTACACTAGGGTGTTAAAGTATCTCTGACTGGCTTCCCATCTTCTTTTTTCCCGAGGATTGCTTTAGCTATCCTTGGGGGGTTTATCGTTCCATACAAATTTCAAGATTGTTTGGTCAATTTCTTTGAAGAATGTCATGGGTATCCTCATAGGGACTGCATTGAATCTGTATAGAGCTCTAGGGAGTATTACCATTTTGACAATGTTGATTCTCCCCATCCATGAGCAGGGAATGTGTTTCCATTTCCTTGTGTCCTCTTTTATCTCTTGGAGCAGTGTCTTGTAGTTTTCTTTGTACAGGTCCTTTACACACTTGGGTAAGTTGATTCCTAGGTATTTGATTTTCTGTGGCACAATTGTGAATGGAATTGTTTCCTTAATATCCCTTTCTTCTCTTTCGTTATTTGTATATAGGAAAGCCACCGACTTTTGGGTGTTGATTTTGTATCCTGCCACTCTACTATATCGTCTATTGTTTCTAGGAGTTTTTTGGTAGAGAGTTTAGGGTTCTCTAGGTATAATATCATGTCATCTGCAAATAATGATAGCTTGACTTCTTCCTTGCCTATCTGGATGCCCTTGATGTCCTTTTCTTCTCTGATTGCTATCGCAAGTACTTCCAGTACTATATTGAATAAAAGAGGTGAGAGTGGGCAACCTTGTCTTGTCCCTGATCTCAGGGGAAGGCTTTCAACTTTTCCCCATTGAGAATGATGCTCGCTGTGGGCTTTTGGTAGATGGCTGTAACTATCTTGAGGAAAGTCCCTTCAATTCCCATTTTCTGGAGGGTTTTAATCATGAACGGGTGCTGGATCTTGTCAAATGCTTTCTCTGCGTCTATTGATAGGATCATATGGTTTTTATTTTTTCTCTTATTGATATGATGTATTATGTTGATTGACTTGCGAATGTTGAACCATCCTTGCATACCCGGGATGAATCCTACTTGGTCATGATGTATAATCTTCTTGATGAGTCTTTGGATTCTGTTTGCTAGTATTTTGTTGAAGATCTTAGCATCCGTGTTCATCAGGGATATTGGTCTGTAGTTTTCTTTCTTTGTGTTGTCTCTCCCTGCTTTGGGTATCAGGGTGATATGTGCCTCGTAGAAGCTGTTTGGGAGTGTTTCTGTTTCTTCTATTTCCTGGAAGAGCTTGAAAAGGACTGGCAGTAGGTCCTCCTTAAAGGTTTGGTAGAGTTCACTAGGGAATCCGTCTGGACCTGGGCTTTTGTGTTTGGGAAGTGTTTTAATTACTGTTTCTATTTCCTCAATGGTGATAGGCTTATTCAGGTATTGGAGGTCTTCTTGTTTCAGCCGTGGGAGGGTTATAGGACTGCAGGAATTGATCCATTTCTTCTATATTCTCATGTTTCACGGCATACAGGCTCTCAAAGTAATCTCTGATGATCTTTTGGATTTCTGTGGTTTCTGTTGTGATGTCACCCTTTTTATTTCTGATTCTGTTTATTTGGGTTCTCTCTTTCCCTGTCCTTACAAGTCTTGCCAATGGTTTGTCAATCTTGTTTATTTTTTCAAAAAACCAGCTCTTGGTTTCATTAATCTTTTGGATTGTTTTTTTTGGTTTCCAACTCATTGATTTCCTCTCTAAGTTTTATTATTTCCTTTTTTTCTGCCTGGGTTCGGCTCCTTTTGTTGGTATTTCTCTAATGTCTTCAGCTGTGTAGTCAGGTTATTTATGTGGGCCCTTTCTTGTTTCCTGATGAATGCTTGCAGAGCTATAAATTTCCCTCTTAACACGGCTTTTGCCGTGTCCCACAAGTTCTTATAGTTGGTGTCTTCATTTTCATTTGTTTCCAGAAATCTTTGGATTTCCTGTTTGATTTCTTCTATGACCCATTTGTTGTTCAGGAGTGAGCTGTTCAGTTTCCAGGTGTTTGGTTTAACTCCCTGTTTCTGTGTACGGTTAACTTCCATTTTCAGTGCATCATGGTCTGAAAAGATAGCTGACACAATTTCTATCTTTTTAATTTTATTGAGGTATGCTTTGTGGGTTAGCATGTGGTCTATCTTGGAGAATGTTCCATGTGCACTAGAGAAAAATGTGTATTCAGCTTTTTTGGCATGAAAAGCCCTGTATATATCTACTAGCTCTCTTTTCTTCCATTTCTTCCTTCAGGGCCAATATTTCCTTGGTGAGTTTCAGTCTTGTTGATCTATCCATCGTTGATAGAGCAGTGCCCAACTTCAAACTGTACTACAAGGCAGTAGTAATTAAAACAGCATGGTATTGGAATAAAAACAGACCCGTGGACCTATGGAATAGAATTGAGTATCTGACACCCAACCTCAAACACATGATCATTTAATCTTTGATAAAGGTGCAACGAGTCTAAAATGGAGTAAGGAAAGCCTCTTCAATAAGTGGTGTTGGGAAAACTGGGCAGCGACATGTAAAAAAATGAATTTGGACCTGTGTCTAACACCATGCACAAAAATCAGATCAAAGTGGATTAAAGATCTCAATATCAGACTTGAATCCATAAAGTACATTGAAGAAAATATAGGAAAAACCCTCCATGACATTGAAGCTAAAGGCATCTTCAAAGATGAAACATCTCTAACAAAGCAACTAGAAGAAAAGATAAATATATGGGACTACATGAAACTAAAAAGCTTCTGCACCTCAAAAGAAACAGTGACTAAGATACAAAAGCAGTCCACAGAATGGGGAAAGAATATTCACCCAATACTCATCTGATAAGGGGTTAATATCCAGGATATATCAGGCACTGGTAGAACTTTACAAGAAGAAAACAAACAACCCCATCAAAAAATGGGGAGAAGAAATGAACAGAAACTTCAGCAAGGAAAAAAATTCGAATGGCCAAAAAACATATGAAAAAATGCTCATCATCACTAATCATCAGAGAGATGCAAATCAAAACAACAATGAGATACCATTTTACACCACAGAGACTGGCACATATTCAAAAGAACAAGAACAACAAGTGCTGGCGTGGGTGTGGGGGAAAAGGGGACACTCATCCATTGTTGGTGGGAATGCCGGCTGGTACAGCCTTTCTGGAAAACAATATGGACACTCCTCCAAAGACTAGAAATTGAACTCCCATTTGACCCAGCCATACCACTCCTGGGAATCTACTCTGGGAAACCAAAAATACGCAGCGGAAACACCATCCCTACTTTTATGTTCATAGCAGCATTATTCACAATAGCCAGAATCTGGAAGCAACCCGAGTGCCCGAAAATAGATGACTGGATAAAAAGCTTTGGTACATCTACACAATGGAATACTATGCAGCTGTTAGGAAAAATGAAGTTATAAAATTTGCCTACAAATGGATGGACATGGAGAAGATTATGTTGAGCGAAATTAGCCAGAAGGAGAGAGACAGTTACAGAATGACTGCATTTATCTGCATAACATAAATATATAGGTACATATTATGATACCAATATCCAAGGTCACGTGAAACATACATCAGGAGGTTCTGTCAAAGGTGGAAATTATCACAAACGTGTGGGAGTCAGAGGCTAGGTAAGACAGAAAATGGAATAGTGTGCTAACAATTGTGAGGGTACTAATGCCAACCTAGAACTGAGCATTAAATAGAGGCAAAAGGATACACATGACAACCCTTTAATGTATGTTTTGTAATCCATAGTCTGGAGAGGAAGGAAAAGAGAAAGATAGAGAAATGGAAAGAAATAAAGAACCTGCCATGGAGGAGGGCTGGGGGGAGGGGAGGGAACCGGGACGTTGGTGGTGGGGAGATGGGCACTGGTGGCGGGATGGGTGCTGCTACACTGTACGACCAAAACCCAAATATGAACTTTTTAATTGTATATCTTTGTAATTGTAAAAATAAAAAAAATTAATTAAAAAAAAAAATAAAATAAAATAACTCAAAGAAGGGAAAAAAAAATAAAAAAAATAAAGTATCTCTGACTGGCTATTGTGTTTTACTTTGTGTCTTCCTTAAGGTATATTTCTAACTAGTTCATACATTTTCATATTCCTTAGTTTGGTGCAACTATATTAACGGGGATTAAATCCATTGGTTTGATTGTAAAAAAACTATATATTATCTATACCTGCCTCTTGTTACCATACTAGAATTGATTTCCCTTTTTCCTTTTTTAAATATAGCTCTCAGTGCCTTCACATCTGTGTAATTGTTTACAAGCTTCTTCTTTATCCTTTATCATTAGAATTCAAGTGTGAGGTGTGTAAAATCAAAAGGTTTATATATTTTCCTTGCCTATACTCACATTCTAAGCCTGTTGATTGGTGATTGAGTCCATTGACATTTAGTGTTATATGTTTATGTTCTTTGATTTATTGTAATTTTTCTGAATTCTGTGGATTCTGGTTGCTATTATGCATACTTTTTGATATTCCTATTCTTCCTCTACTTTAAAAATTTCCTATTTTGTGTAGTAATCAGTTTCCATTTACAATCCCTTTTTCTCCTCCCATTTACTTTTTTTCTTAGTCTTTTATTTTAATTTTTACTTTGAGGGTTATTATGAGGTTTATCTGTAAAGTCTTAAGCTAAACGATTATTTTACATTGAAAGCAAATAAATCATGACTTTATTCTAAAAGTGTCATTTTATTACTCTCTTTGTTCACATTATAATATTTTATTTCCTAGTTACATGCGGGTTTCATCTCTTTTATTTTTATAAACGTCCTTAAACATTTTTAAAGGACACACTACATGGAGATGAATCCCTTACACTTCTGCATATCTTAAAATATCCCTATTTCTTCTTCAATTCCTAGAGATAATCTAACTAGGTAGAGTTTGATTAAACATCTTTTCTACTCAGTAATTTGCATGAATCATACCATTTCTTTCTGACCTATAGAGTTTGCATTGAAAAATCAGATAGTCTTTGTGGATTCTCATAAATCTGATTTTGGATTTTCCATAGGAGTCTCTTTTGATCTCTTGTCTTTGCTATTATAAGAATAATATAACTTGGTGTGCCTTTGTGTTAATTTGGTTTGGGACCCTCTTAGCTTTATTAGTCTGGTTTTCTAATCTCTTTTTAGATTGAGGGAAGTTCTTGAGTATTATATCTATATTAAGTTTTCCTCTTTCCCTTCTTTTGGAAATCTTGAAGCTAATTTTGTATCCATTGATGCTTACTTTTTAATGTTATCTCCATTTGTTTTTTATAATTCTTTCCTCATTGTCCTTTTCTCTTTTATTGTAGATACTTTAATTGATCTTTTAAATCACTACTTGTATTTTTTTCTTCATCCATTTTCATAGTAAGTTGTGTTTTGCAGTTGAGTTGCTCCTTTCTTAAACTGCATTATTTATATCAGTAAATTTCCCAAGGTTTTTCTTAAACATAGAAACTTACTTCGCCTTCCTCACCCTTTTAAGAAAATAAAGCAACAACCAAGCAAATGAAAAAACTGCCTTGTATCCCCTGGAAATCTACCTTCTATTAGCAACAAACAAAGTGACTCCCTAATTACACTGGGAAATTACTGCCACACTCTTTTCCTCCCCAGATCATTCTAGCTTACCAGGGCAATGTTGCACATTTTGGAAAACACTGTGCTTGTAATTCTCCTGTCCTTGCTAAAGTTCTCTTCCATTGATATATCATTGTGCATCAAAATTTGAAGTTCTCTGGTGTTACCTTGCATAACTGTGGGTCCCCACCCCCCCACTGTTGTTTTTATTGGGGCATTACCTGGCGGTGCTTAGGCCTTAGTCCAGAGAATGCTCAGGTGGCCATATGATATATTTGGGTTGAATATTGGTCAGCTGTAAGTAAGGAAAGTGCCTTACTTGCTGTATTATTTCACTGGCCATCTCTTCTTTAACATTTTACTGATCCATTATTCTGAGTGAGGTTCTCTATCTCTGATTATTTCTGATGTATCATGTTATTGTTATCTAATACAAGAGTGTTAATGTAGAACCCAAGGACCTCTAATTAAATGGACTTTATCATGGACCTGTTTTTCTCAGGTGTGAGTGACTGTGGCAATGAGCTATAGTGGGCATGAGGAACAAACACGCGTGAACTTGAGAATTCTTGCTTCAGCTGTGTTTCCCAAACCCTGCAGTCTGGTCAGCCTGCAGGAAGGCTTCATTCAGGAGCACCCTGCAAGTGCTAAGGTGCCATAGTTATGCAGACCTGCCCAGTCACTTGGAGGCTATGCTAGGGTGTGTCTGAAGTAGTCCAGGGCCTAGGATAAGCGGAAAATGGAGCAGGTACTTGGGGACAGTGATGTGGAACAGTCTTGCTGACTGCAATGGTCAAGGGCATCAGCAGGTCTCAGTGGTGACAGAGGTGCTGCTGCTGCAGCTTACAAGATTACAATCAATGTGAGCGTAGCAGCAACTCCATGTGCTATTCCAATACTATTGGAATACATGGAATAGTGCGATTGGAATACTATTGGAACACAAGTCCAAGAGTGGCTGCATGACAAGGCCTTACATGGTCTAGACAGTGTTGGGAGTCCTAGGTCTCCAGCTCCTGCAGCTACTATATTGCTGTGGCCAGGCATACCTGGGTGAAAGTTAGGGTTCCCATGCTGCAGTAGATTTAGCAGCGTGTTGGGTGCCAGCCCAGCTGTTAGTGGAGCTCACATTCAGGAGAAGTCTGGCTCACTGTGGTCCAAAAGGAATGAAGCGACCAGGAAGTTGCTGCCAAGTTCCCAGTTGATCCTCTCTGCAGTTTTAGAGATTTGTACAGCAACCATGATGTCCACTCAATAGTTCTGTACAGTGAATTAAACAAGATCCAGAAGTGACGAGAGGCTCCTAGTTTGGGGTGTTAAGTAAGCAATGGACACTTATGATTACAGAGACCTGAGAATTAGTTGGGAAGCTGTTGCTAGGGTGTGTTTGAAGTTAGGCTAAGGTGGTAGTTCTGATGTAGGTGGGCCCCCACATGTGGCCTATGTGAGGTGGGAAGGAGAGAGATGGTCACTTTCTTCTTCCGCCTCTGCCACTCCTGGACCTGCTGAGCAGTCTAGGCTTCACCCAGTTCATACAGGTTCTTGTCTTTGCCTCTCTGAAGATGAATGTCAGGAGGAGACAGTAGTGAAGTAAAACAGATTTTAATTGGACAGCTTATTTGGAAGGGGAAGGAGGAGAGAAGTTGAGAGAAAGAAAGTACACATATCAAGAGGGGAGATGCTGGTGACACAATGTTCAGGGCACCACATGTGCTCAACCATGTAGGCTCAAGCAGCACATGGGTTCTGGCAGCATACTTATGGCCTTCCTCTGCTCATAGTAGTTTATTGTAGGTGTTCTCCAAGCTGCCCCTACATGGGTACATGGGACTTCTACCTAGGTAAAAATTTGTTGCTAGCTAGGGCTGTTGCAAAAGGAGGTAGAGTTGGGAGTGGTCTTCTTTGAAGATTTCCTTTTCTTGACTTCTGTTCCTGCTGGATCTTCTCTGTCCTGGAATGTAATATGATTAAGAACTGAGCAAAGAAGTTTGATCCATTTCCATCAGGGTCTATAGATGAAGGTGTTATCATGTTTTGATTCCTGATTCCAAAAGGTGGGTCTGGGCACCCTTATGGCCAGTATTTTTATTTTAATCTTAGGAATTCCATTTGCCATGGGCTCGCTCCTATCTACCTGCCTGTATCAGTTCCTTGAGAAGGCAGAGAACGTGCTCTGCTGCTGGGCTGCAAGCTTGTAGTGGTGTCTCATGGCAGATGTCATGGCTTAGCTTTGGGAAATTTGCAGGGTGAGGACTCTGCAAGACGCTTCTTTGCCTGTAGGGTACAGCTTGCATTGTAGTAGTCATATGTGAACTTTGGAATTATGCTTGTTTGTTGACCAGGAGCAAGTTTCTTGATGATAATTTCTCTGCCCACAGTTTGCTAAACTCTTTGGTAATTATTGTGAATCTTTTCAACATTTGCCTTCAAGGTCTGTTACCATGGAACACAAGTAATAAAATGGTGTACACTAGTGCTAGTGAACTGTCACACTAGTAACTCTCAGAGATCTGCTACCCTTGCATGTCCAATAGTTTCTCATCTCCATTTTCAGTATATATCTTGGGTTTGGGGTGCTGTGTATTGATTGGGGGCAACTCCTTTGCTTCCCAGAGAAACATGTTAGACCTCAGAAGTTTCCTCCTAGTTGTAGCCTTTTGTCATGTAGTGATATTTTATTCTTAGATAGGGTGTGTTTTGTCTTTCTAATTGAACACTGTCTTTTCCTCCTCTGCTGTGTAAGGTTTGCCTGGTCCTATTACAAATCAAATTGAGTGTAACTTGATCATGTTTTATATAGATTTGCTTTGATGGAAGATATGAATTCTGTTTAATTGTGTTCTGCTATGTTGGCCTCTCTTTCTATGTCTGAAATTTAAAAAAACTTGAGGTATATTTTAGGAATCAGTAGTGAAGATGTAAAAAGAAAATTTATGTTCCAAAGGGAAGAAATTGAAAGGCAGCAATTGAGTCCTAGAAAGATGAATGCAGTTTATTCAGCTATTTGCTACTTCAAGAAAACTTCAGCTAGGAATCATACGTCATTAAAAATGTCAACAAATTTAAGTGGAAAAACACTCATTTAATAAGCATAAAATATTGTTAAGAGCTACAGATTATGTAACTATTAGGTAGTGATACTGGGACAGATAGTATAGAGATTAAGCTACTTTCCTCATATGCAGCTGAACCGAGTTTGATCCTTAACACTGCATATTCCCTTAACACAGAGTCAGGAGTAAGTCTTGATTGCTTTCAGGTATGACTAAACACTCTACCCACCAAAAACGCATGTGCTACTCAGTTCCTTTAGCTTAGTCAGTCTTGTAACCTGCAGAGTTAACTAAACTTATTTGAATTGTTCTTATTTAATTAATAACTGGAGTTATTTAGTTTGATAACTAAATGGCTAATGGAATTAATCAAAAAATAAAATTTGTAAAATTTTGTTATAACTCACATGGGGACATTAAGTTCTTTTCTGAGGGTTTACTAAACTGCTGTTGCTAGTTGGGTCTTCTGTATTAACAATATTTATTATTAAGCTCATTTGGCTTCTATGTTACATTCCCATAAATTTTTAGTTGGCTTCTACTGGGATTGTACTGTAGAGTTCAGAGATATTATCCCAGAAAATCCAGAATATTTAACTGGGCAGTGACTTAACACGTTGGATTTTGTAGGATGTGAATGGTGTTTCCAGAAATATGGGGGCTTGGGAGGTGGGGGAGGTTGCCACAACAACTCTGAGAAGGCATGGTATTCTCAGCAAATAGAAAAAAATAAGTAAAAATAGTATGCCTGAATTTTTCGACAGTTTGGCATCTCTGCAGAGCTAAGTCTGAGGTGGTATAGTCTGGTCATAGCTGTAGTAGTAGCTGTAAGTGTGTGAGTGAGGCTGACTAGCTTTGGCAGGGTGGAGACATGCCCATTCACCTCCTGGGGTGACCTGGAACTCTTAGCTGGGGACCAGTGTATCTGAGAAATTTTTGCAGCTATTTGATCCCTTCTGAGACTTAATCATAAGCCATTAAAGCTTGCCTGATAAATAGGCTACATAGTGGCAGTCGTGGAATATGGGTATATTAATTGGATTTTTAATTGGATCCATCTTGGGCACCTCCCCAGGCTCAAAGATAAGGTTTGGTCTCTGATGGAAAGATTTATCCTGGAAGAGGCAGACAGATAAAGCAAGGGATTGTTGAAAAAGGTCACTGAGCAAAGCAGCAAGTCAAGGGGGCCCATAAAGAAAGGACCATTCCTTTGCCTCCTGTTGACATTTTAGCACCTCTCTCAAGGTCTGAACACTTGGAGTTAAGAGAAATCACCCCACTGCACTGATGCACATCCAGTCAGCTTGATTTTTGTGCGTGTTTGTTCTATTTTTTGTGCATACTCATTCCCTCAGGGAGGAGGAAGATGGTCTGGTAAACCTCTAGGTTCTGATATTTGTTAGGTAATGGTGTTTGGGCGAAATTTTTTGGGGGATGGTGGCCAGTCTCCTGGAAGCTGATTTTTTGAAGTAGGGAAAGGGGTCGGTCAACTACTAAAGCATAGGGTGAAGCAAGGAGGGGATACATTTTAGTTAAGAATGAAAAACTAGGGGGCTTAGCAGCGCAGGCATGCACCAACGAAAGGGAATCACACTCAGGACTTTTAAGATTAAAGACAGAAACCAGGGAATACAGTAACCAGAATTCTAAGCAAGCACCTAGAGACTACACTAGAGACCTTGCCCACCACCATGGCGCCAAGTCTGTTCAGATAGGACCAGTGGTTGTGTAGCTTCATGGTCACAAGTTAATCCTCCTTTCCATATTGCATTGAACCAACACTTTGGACTCTGTTACTGGATCTCAAAATAGCAGAAAACTACTTGAACCATATTGACAATACATCATACCCCTAAAGCACAGAAAAACTGACATTTACAGAAACCTATCTGGCAGTGAGAGAGGAGCAGTGCCCCGGCTGTTTCCACCTCCAGACCACCACAATATTATGGGGGAAATAACACAGATCCCCTCCTCGAATGATGGAGAAGAAAAGAGCCCAGAAGCATCACCTAGGTATTCCCACATTCATAATCTCTCTGACAAAGAATTCAGACAGGAATGTGAGAATGTTTAATGAGCTCAATGAAAAAATCGATCAGACATCCAATAGAATTCAGGAGGACATAAATGAAGCAGTGGAAAGCGTAGTCAATAAATTACGGGAGGAAATGAGAGCAAAAATGAGAGCACTACAAACAGAAATATCAAGAATTAAAAACTCAGTACATGAAATAAAAAAAAAATGCAAATGGTGCTCTCAATAGCAGAATGACAGCAGTGGAAGACAGAATCAGTGAAAATGAGAATGAACTGCAGAAAGCACTCGGGAAATGCAACAGATGAAAAATGATCCAAAAATGGGTCAGCAGTGGAACAGAGAATTTGGATAATCCAAGAGGAACAAGATAAGAGTCATCAGAGTCCCAGAGGTACAGGAAGGAAACCCCAAGGAAATAGGTACAGTTAAAAAATCCTTGAAGAAAAGTTTCAGAGTTAAAGGATTCAGGCATACAGATCCAAGAAACATGAAGGGTACCACCAAAAAGAGACCCCAGTAAAAAAGACTCCAAAACATATTCTAGCCAGAATAAAGTATGACATAGATAGAGACACAATATCTCAAGTGGCAAGATGAAAGAAGGGAATTATATACAACAGAGCATCCATTCGACTTTCAGCAGATTTATCAGAAGAGACCCTCCAAGTCGAAGGCAGTGGTGGCATAAAGTGAAGCAACTCAATGAAATGACTGCTTCACAAAGAATTATTTACCCATCTAGAATCTCATTCAGATTTGAAGGACAAATGCACAGCTTCTTAGATAAACAACAACTCAGGAACTTTGTAGACTCTAAACCAACCTAAAAGGAAGGGCTGAAAACTACTCTAAGATGAGACAAACTCAAGAGAACAACAAACTAATACAGAAAGATAGCACAAAGTCCCATGACAATAATCTCTCAAGGTCAATGGTCTAAATACACCAGTTAAGAGATACAGAGTGGCAAAATGGATCAAAAAATTTAACCCATAATTCTGCTGCCTTCAAGAATCACATCTGAAAAACTGGAGCAAAGACAGGCTCAAAGTTGAATCTTGAAAATAATCCTTCACTCAAAGAACACCTCCAGAATGGCCAAGGTGGACGTACAAGTATCCAACAGCATTGACTTCAGGTTGAAAAGGTCAGAAGTGACAGTGAAGGCCAATTCTTAATAGTCAAGGTATATGTATAACAGGAAGAAATTACACTCTTAAAGATATATGCACCCAGCAAGGTGCCAGCAAAATACTTAAAACAACTGCTAATAGTAAAAAACTAAGATATCAACGGCAAAACAATTGTAGTTTGAGACTTCAAGTCTGCTCTATCAACTTTTGATAGATCGACAAGACTGAAACTCATCAAAGACAAACTGGCCCTAAAGGAAGAAATGGAAGAAAGAGGGCTAGTATATAGTATATATTATATATATAATATATATACATATATATATATACATGTATATATATACATGGCATTTCATCCCCTGAAATCCAGATATATATTCTTCTCAGGCTCACTTGGAACATACTCCAAGATAGATCACATGGTGAGCCACAAAACTTACCTCCAGAAAATCAGGAAGATAAAAATTGTGTCAACTATTTTTTCAGTCCATAATGCCCTGAAAACAGAAGTTAATCACACAAAATGGAGAGTCATACAAAACACCTCAAAATTAAACAGTTCATGCTGAATGACCAGCACATCATAAAAGAAATCAAAGAGGAAATTCAAAAAAAAAATCTTAAAAACAAATGAGACTGAATACAAGAACTCTCAGAACTTGTGGGATATACCAAAAGCAGTGTTAAGAGGAAAGTTCATAGCTCTGCAAGCATTCATCAGAAAAAAGAATACACTATCATAGACAGTCTGACTTCACAGAATAAGATATTAGAAGGCAACCAGCAAAAGAACTCAAACCAGGCACGAAGAAAGATATAATAAAACATAGAATGGAAATCAATGAGATGAAATAACAAAAAAATCCAAAATATCAATGGAACGAAAAGCTGGTTCTTTGAAAAAATAAACAGATTGACACACTGCTTGCAAGAATTGCAAGTAAAGGTAAGGAGAGAACCCAAATAAATAGAATCAGAAATAAAAAGGGGGCATCACAACAGAAATCACAGAAATTCCAACGATCATCAGAGATTATTTTGAGAGCTTGTATGCCAAGAAACAAGAGAGTCTAGAAGAAATGGACAAATTTATGAATTTCTGTAGGCTCCCAAGTCTGCAACAAGATTTGCAATACCTGAAAAAAACATCAGGGAGATTGAATCAGTAATCAAAAGTCTCCCCAAACACAAAAGCCCAGGTCGAGATGGATTAAACAGTGAATTCTACACCTAAACCTTTAAATACCTACTCTAAGACTTTCAAGCTTTTATAGGAAATAGAAGATACAGAAACATTATACGAGGCACATATCACCCTGACACCCAAATCAGACAGAGATGTCACAAAAAAGGAAAACTACAGACCACTCTCCCTGATGAACACATATGATAAGTTCTTCAATAAAATACTAGCAAATAGAATCCAAAGAGTCATAAAAAAGAGTATACCTCATGACCAAGTAGGATTCATCCCAGGAATGCAAGGATGGTTCAACGTCTGCAAGTCAATCAACATAATACATCATATCAATAAGAAAAATGAAAACATGATCATATCAATAGATGCAGAGAAAGCATTTGATAAGATCCAACCCCCATTCATGATAAAAACTCTCCGTAAAATGGGAATTGAAGAGACCTTCCTCAATATAGTCAAAGCCATTTACTACAAGCCCACAATAAGCATTATTCTCAATGGGGGAAAACAAAGCTTTCTCCTTAAGATCGCGGACAGGACAAGGTTGCCTACTCTCACCACTTCTGTTCAATATAGTACTGGAAGCACTTACCATAGCAATCATGCAAGAAAAAAGACATTAAGGGCATCCAGATAGGAAAGGAAAAAGTCAAGCCAACACTCTTTACAGATGGCATGATATTATACCTAATGAACCCTAAACTCTCTACCAAAAACTCCTATAAATAATAGAGTATGAGAGTAGAGTGGCAAGACACAAAATCAATGCCCAAAAGTCAATGACTTTCCTATATGCAAATAGTGAAAGAGAAGAAAGGGATATTAAAGAAACAATCCCATTCACAATTGCACCACAGAAAATCAAATACCTAGGAATCAGTTTGACTAAGAATGTAAAGGATCTGTACAAAGAAAACGTCAAACCATTTCTTCAAGAAATAAAAGAGGACTTTATAAAATGGAGACACATTCCCTGCTCATCAATTGGGAGAATTAATATTATCAAAATGGTAATACACCCTAGAGATTTATATAGATTCAATGCCATCCCTATACAGATAACCATGACATTCTTCAAAGGAATTAACCAAACACTTGCAAAATTTTTGTGAAATAATAAACCATCACAATTGCTAAAGCGATCCTCGGGAAAAAGAAGATGGTTTGTACCAATTTCCCCAACCTCAACTCTGCTATAAAGCATAACAATTTAAACGGCATGGTACTGGCATAGGGAGAGACCTGTAAACCTATGAAAGATAAATAATATACAAAAACACACTCTCAAATATATGATCACTTAATTTTGATAAGGAAGCAAAAAATATTAAGTGAAGCAAAGAAAGTCTCTTCAGCAAATGGTACTGGGAAAACTAGGCAGCTAGATGTAGAAATATGATTTAGACCCCTTCTAATACCATGCACAAAAGTCAGATCAAAATGGATCAACGATCTCAACATTAGACATGAATATATATGGTGCATCAAATAAAAGATAGGAAAAATGCTCTACAACATCGAAGCTAAATGCATCTTCAACGCACAACACCGTTGATAAAGCAATTGGAAGCAAACATAAATGTTAATAAGAGATCTCTGAAGGTAAGGGGGTACAGAGATGAGACTTCAGAGTAATAAAATATATTTTATTAGTTTTATTAATCATCAGCTGGAGGAACAGCAGCTCATTGGCAGCTGACAGCTTATACAACAACCCCAACTCTTTTATATCCACAGTATCAAAGGACAATACAATTTAGAGTTAAGTTTGCATAGTTTACACTAGAAGACATTCTACATATTTAGCATAGGATATACAGATGATAAGGAGACAAACAGGAACCAAAGCTGCAAGGGGTGCTCTCTAGGTGAGGTGAGATAAACAAAAGAATGTGTTACAGTATGCTAATACAGACCTCCTGACTAGCCCAATATGGCAAGTTCTTATCAATTTGAAGTAACAGAAACACAAGAAAAACCAGTTTTCTAACTGCACTTCAAGCAACATTCTTTAGACTCCATCTTAGGCTTGCTATAGCTAACAAGGAGATGTGATGAGGTAAATGACCTAGGATAGCTGTGTCTGTGTATATGCAATTGTGAAAACAGCCTCATTAGGTAATTCTACATACTACTAACTATATTGGAAGATAGTCTGCCACAAAAATCCTGTATATATGTTAACAGGCAGAATCCATCAGACCTTAAGTATATCCTTGATCTGCTTTCTGCCAACAGATAAACAAGTGGGATTATGTAAAAGTGTAAAGCTTCTGAACCTTAAAAAGAAACTGTGATGGGGATCAGAGTGATAGCACAGGGGGTAGGGCATTTTCCTTGCATAAAACCAACCTGGTTCAATCCCCAGCATTCCATATGGTCCCCTGAGCACTGCCAGGAGTAATTCCTGAGTGAAGAACCAGGAGTAACCCTTGAATATCGCCAGGTGTGATCCAAAAAAAGCAAAAAAAAAAAAAAAAAAGAAAGAAACTGTGATCAAGATACAGAGAAAGCCCACTCACTGGGTTAGAATAGTTACCCAATGCACATCTGATAAGGGGTTAATAGCCATGATGTATCAGGCAGTGGTAGAACTGCACAAGAAGAAAACAGCTAGCCCCCCATCAAAAAATGGGGAGATGAACAGAAACTTCGAAAAAGAAGAAATTCAAATGGTCAAAAAGCATATGAAAAAGTGCTCCTCATAATTAATTATCAGGGAGATACAAATCAAAACAACAATGAGGTATCATCTCACACCACATCAGGGAGATACAAATTAAAACAACAATAAGGTATCATCTCACACCGCAAGGATGGTACATATCCAAAAAGAGCAATAACAAGTGCCTGCATAGTTGTGGGAAGAGGGACTCTCATCCACTGTTGGTGGGAATACCGAATGGTCCAGTCCTTTTGAAAAATAATATGAACTTTCCTCAAAAACTGGATAGTGAGCTCCCATATGACTCCTGGGAATATACCCTGGGACCCCAAACCACACAGCAGAAACACTATCTGCACTTCTGTATTCATCACAGCTCTATTCACGAGAGACAGAATCTGGAAACAACCTAAATGCCTGAGAGCAGAAGATGGGCTAAAGAAGCAATGGTACTCCTACACAGTGGAATATTATGCACCTGTCAGAAAAGATGAACTCATGCAATTTAATTTACCTGCAATTGGATGGACTTGGAGACTATCATTCTGAGCGAAATTAGTCAGAAGGAAAAAGATAAAGAATGACTGCATTTATTAATGGGATATAAATATATATCAGTGTTTTACTAATCGTGGGAAATATTAATGCCAGACTAGAACTAAGCATTGAATGTGCGCAAAGGGATAAACCCTAAGTGTTTGTAGGGCAAGCCACAATATTCAAGAGAAGTGTGTGAGAGAGAGATAGAGAGAGAGAAAAGAAAAGTAAAAAGTGCCTGCTATGGAGGCGGGGTGGTGGTGGTTGGGGGCCATTGGTGGTGGGAATAGGGCACTAGTGGAGGGGTGGGTGCTGGAATAATGTATGGTTGAAACCCAAATATGAAGATTTTTGTAATTGTATATCGAAAGGTGTATGATAAAAAAAAGAATGAACATACTATGTCATGAAGAGAAAATGGGAAAACAATGGTGAGGTTGAGAAATAAATTATAGTTGGGGTTTAGAATTGCCCAGGAATTATTTAATATAAGAAAAACCAAGAGAAAACAAATAGGCTTAGGGGAAAATGAATAAAATATTTAACTCATTATTAGGTTGTTAGATTTTTCAAGAGAACATGTCAGAAACTAGATATTAAAAAATATAGTAAGGGAGGGAGAGTAGAAGAAGGGATGGAAGTAAAAATAGGTAAGAAAAAATGAAGTAGACATGAGTACATGAAAACAAAGTGGTTTTAGAATTCTTAAATCTTTGAAGGTAACCATATATTTCATATATAACCATACAATTTCTTGATAAATATATTCATTCACCATATAATTCGTATCTAATTGCTTTTTTGCTTTAAATCTAAAAGGTAGAAAAGTTTCTGTTCACAGAGAGGTAGTATAAAGCTCTGTCAAATCAGAACATTAATTATAAACATTTTATTTGAATACGAATAAAATTCGACTACAAGTGTATGTTACCCGCACGGCAGAGCCTGGCAAGCTACCCGTGTCGTATTTGATATGCCAGATACCAGTAACAATTATAGACCTCATTCCCATGACCTGATGGAATGGTTTGAGGCAGTTTATGTTCCTGGAGCAAGCAGATACCCTTGGGCTCTACTTGCATAAGACAAGTCATATGGAGATGTTACTGGTGCCCCCTCGAGCAAATCGATGATGAACGGGAAGACAGTGATACAGTGATTATTTGAATAAGTTTTTCTTCAACCTATGAATTTTGAAAGTAACAATTGTCAGAGTAGATAGTACCAAATAATATTATAAGGGACTGCTTTGGAAACATTTGTTGCTTCTCTCTCTTTTTCTTTCTCTCTCTCTCTCTGGCAAATAAAACCATTTAATATAATCATCTCCATAAATAATAGTATTTTAGAGTGTGAATGTGCTGGGGCATGCCATGCATTTAGATTCTTATTTTTAGAGATTAAACATAAAGGAAATATTATATATATATATATATATATAATTCAAATGTTCTTAGATATTGCAATTTCTGTTATTTAAAATTTTAAACAAGGAAGTTTTTTATTGGAAGTAGATTACTATTTGCATTAAAAACATATTTGAATAATCAGAATATGGTTATGTATATAAAACTGTCCTCCCTGCATTAACATACGCCTCAGAGACCTGGGCCCTACGAAAGCAGGATGAGAATGCTATTCGGGTCTCCCAGAGAGGCATCGAAAGAGCTATGCTTGGAATATCACGTCTCACTCAAGTGAGAGAAGGAATCCGGAGTTCTGACCTCCGTCGCTATTCCAGAATCAGGGACGCTGTCTCGTTTGCCAAGGCATCGAAAATCAGATGGGCTGGACATGTAATGCGATTTGGAGACAACCGCTGGACTAGAGCCGTTACCGACTGGATCCCACGGGATGTCAAAAGATCACGTGGCCGCCCACCTACAAGATGGTCAGACTTCCTTGTTAAGACCCTGAAGGAAAGGTTTGAGGCTCTTCATATTCCTGAATCAACCAGATGCCATTGGGCTACATTGGCACGTGATAGGGTCCAATGGAAATGTTACTGGCGCCCGCTCGAGCAAATCGATGAGTAACGGATTCAAGTGATCAAGTGATCAAGTGATCAAGTGATATAAAACTGTCAATTTAATGAATGATTGAAAAATTTTAAGGACTAATATATGGATAAAAATGTTATGCTAATATACAGAGGATATATATGATTTCTATGCAATTGTAATTGATAATAAAATTAGTGATAATAAAATTAGTGGTATATATATATATATATATATATATATAAAACACTAATATACGGAAATCAGAAAGATAGTATAGCAGGTAAGTGTCTTTCTTGCACACAGCTGAAAGCTCTCCTGGGTTTCATGCCAGTTAAGTATGACCTATTGATTTAGGATTTTATATTTTTTACAAAATAAATTTATTTTACTATGTATAATTTAAATTTTACATACTCAGTCATCACCCATTCGGCAGTACTCATGATTTATTCCTGATTCTGTGTTCAGAATCACTCCTGGTAATACTCAGAGTACCATATATGGTGCCAAGAATTGAAGCAGGATTAGCAGCATGCACGGTCAGAAACTTACCTACCTTTTTATGCTCTTTGTCTCCTCAAAATATTATGTATAAAGTTTGTATGTTAAATAAAATAGAACTTATTTTATTGGCAGAACTTAATGTGGCAGAACTTAATCTGAGTCTTGGGTAAACTAATATTAGTGGTTATCTTAAAATTTTTAGTTTCTTTTTATTTTAAAGATTAAAAATTCTCTCACATTTCAAGGCACACAATTTCAATACTTGCTAGTAAGAATGTCTATAGTTCATCAGTTTACCAGGTGTTTTTAAATTGGTAACCCTTATAGTTGTAATCTTATTTTAAACATCACGATAACACACACAAATTAATATTTTTTGTCTGGAATTACAGTTGAATTGATCAGGCTATTGATTCAAAATGCTGTCCTATTTCTCCAGATTCAAATACACCTTTGTTTTACTTTATTTTATTAATTTATTTATTTAAACACTGTGACTTAAAAAGTATAGTTTTTCACAATATAATTTTTAGAAAGATTCAGCATTCAATACCAGTCCCACCACTAGTGAAACCCCACCAGAGACCCTCATCTCCCACATACTCCTATGTTAGAGCCTATTCTAAGCATACCATGAATAATCTAATCTATATTGCTTATTGGAGCTAATTCTCTAAATGCAGTCAATGAATATAATCTGAGATGGAAGTCAGTGGAGATTATTAAATCTAAATTTTGCCATTAGAACCCACTGTATAGGAAGTTTTTGGTATGTTCCCACAGACTTCACATTGGGCCCACACACTTGTGAGTCTAAGTCCCGTACTTAATTCTATGAAATGTGATAGGAGACCTGGTACATCACTTACCAGGCTTTGAGAATTCATGCAGCCACTTTGTGGCCGCACACCACAGGGAGAGACAGAAGCAGCTCTTTTGTGTGTCTGGTCCCTGAATCATGGCCGACTGTGCAGGCAGCAGTTCTGGGTGGGCCCGATATGATTGTATCCCATGGCTCTACATATTATAGATTCTGACAGAATTATAAAGGAAAATATCTGTATTTTTTCCTATACAAATGGCATTGAGTAATTATCTAAAACACACTATGCTAGGAAAACTTTGTAATATAGGTAAAACATTTGCAACACTATTTTTTTTAAAAAATATTGTATTGTACCACCATGAGATATACAATTACAAAGATGTTCATAAGATGTTCATATTTGGGTTTTGGTCATACAGTGTTCCAGCACCCATCCCTCCTCCAGTGCCCATTTCCCACCACCAATGTGCCCGATTCCCTCCCCCCCCTAGCCTACCTCTATGGCAGGTTCTTTATTTCTCTCTCTCTCTCTCTCTCTCTCTCTCTCTCTCTCTCTCTCTCTCTGTCTCTCTTTTCCTTCCATTCCACATTGTGGATTACAATACATACATAAACAGGTTGTCATGTCATGCGTATCTTTTTGCCTGTATTTAATGCTCAGTTCTAGGTTGGTATTAGCACTTTTGACAATTATTAGCATACTGTTCCATTCACTATCTTACCTAGCCCCTGATTCCCATACGTTAGTGATACTTTCCACTTTTGACAAGACCTCCTGATCCATGTTTCACCTGAACTTGGATATTGGTATCGTAATATGTACACACACACATGCACGCACACACACACACACACATATATATATATATATATATATATATATATGTGTATATATATATACATATATATATGTCATGCAAATAAATGCAGTCATTCTTTTTTTTCTTTTTTGAGTCTCACCCGGCGATGCTCAGGGGTTACTCCTGGCTCTGCACTCAGGAATTACTCCTGGTGGTACTCAAGGGACCATATGGGATGCCACCGGGGATCGGACCCATGCCAGCACAGGCTGGCCGTATGCAAGGCAAACGCCCCACCCACTGGGCTATCACTCGGCCCCATAAATGTATATATATATATATATATATATATATATATGTGTGTGTGTGTGTGTGTGTGTGTGTGTGTGTGTGTGTGCATATATTTATGTCATGCAAATAAATGCAGTCATGCTATATATATCTTTCTCCTCATTTGCAACACTATTAACATTTTTGGTATTGATGTACAGTTACCATATCTTACAATTAACAAAGTACCTCTTACCCTCCACCAATGTCCTTACATTGCTTAGGTTAGCCTCTTTATCCATAACCTCTCCATTTGCCACCCCTGCTTAGTGATCTGAGTTTTGTAATCAAAATATAAGGATTTGGAAGCCAGAGAGTAACAGCCATTAGGGTATATGCCTTGCATGCAGCTGACTCAGGTTTGATCCCCTGCATCCCATGTGATTCCCCAAGCACCTCCAAGAATGATTCCTAATCTCATAGCCACGAGTAGCTTTCCACTGAGCATCTCCAGGTATAACCCTAAAACCAAAAAAAGAAAAATCCTATAAGGTCAAGGATATTTTGTCCTTCAGTACTATTTGTCCACTTTTTACTTATAAATACCAAAGATGAATGAAATGATCTGAAATATTTCCTTTTACCTTGACTTATTTCACTTAATATTTGACCTCAAGTTCCATCTCAGTTGAAGAAATATGAAAGATTTCCTATTCTCTTATTGCTGCATAGTATTTTTTCTGTTATGGGTGTTGATTCTGAACTCCCAGATTTCCAGTTGAAGAGCCCTGTATTCACTTAATGTACACATACACAATGTAGTATAGTTTTTCTATTAGAAAGGATAGTTTCTTGATTTTTTGCAACACACATAGACTTAGACACAAGAATATGATTTAAAATGAAGTAAGTCAAAGGAGATAGATCTGATAACGTACATATGTGGGTTTTAGAGAAGCAAAGCAAGATTAATAGTCAAAAGCAAATGAAAACCAACCCTTAACTCTTCCCATGGAGTTGGGTACCAGAAGGAGAATAAGGATCAGACCAGGAATGGGAACCAAACGATTGGCGAGGGGTATAGGAACTAAATGACTGAGCACCACTCTCGCAGCATATATTTTGAAGGGTTATAATTAATTCCCCTAGTACATACAGCTTTGTAAAATATTATTGCTTTATTAAAATAAAATTTAACAACTTTCCATTGAAATAAACTTTAAAAAAGCAGCACAAGAGAAATATTAGATCGGGGTAAACAGCAGTTACAAAGCATAAAAGTGGTGAGTGCTAATAGAATATTGGAGATATAACTGAACCTAAGGAAAAAAACATCTGAGCTTTGCAGCTTTGAAGATGTGTATTTGGGAGTCACCTCGGTTTTATGTTTGTTCCTGTATATTTCTATTCTTAGAATAGTAAAATTATTCTGATAGAAGCTGAAAACTTGTTATCAGAGTGGTATATGAAAGGGAATTTTTAAAGCAGCATATTAAACATCAAAGGCACATGAAAAATTTGAAATAGTTTCAGTTAGTTCATTTCCTCTTTTTTCATCTTTTTAATAGAACATTTATATGTTGTCTCTTTTTCAAGAAAACATTCTCATATGCCTAAATTAACAGGAAATTGAATATGGTCTATTACAATGAAAGCCTATAGTAATTTAAAATGGCAATGCCTTGGAGTACTGTAAAAGTTTAGAATTATTTTTTAAGCAAAATACTAGTCACTTCATTTATTTGTGATATATTTTGCAAGAAAATCCAAAGGTTCAGCATAGTGACATAGCACTAAAAATCAAGTCCATTTAGAGATATTGCATTTGAATATAAATATATCAGAAGGCACATTCATAAAAAGATTTCAACATGGTAGAAAATAACTTACATTTTAAAAATTATATTCTCTTCAAAATTTAATGTTAAGCTTTACTTATTTATTGTGATGCAAGATAGGTTTTTAAACTTAGTTGGAAAGATATGAGGTGAGAGAGAGAGAGTAGTATATGTTTAAGAGAGCACACAGACTTCCTCCCTTTAGGTGGAAACAACCAAGTAAAGAAACAGAGACACAAGCAAGATGGATATTCAAGGCAGAACACAAGTTTGAAGATCCAATCTGTCTTATTGATAATAATGAACTTTCCAAGCATTACTTACTGAGTTAAAAAAAAAACAACTACGTATGTAGATTAGATTCAACAGTGCTTCTCGAAAGCAAAATACACAATATAGAATACATGATAGTTTCTTTATTTCTCTTGATTGGATATAGACTGCTCACTCTCCTTCACTGTATCACTGTATCACTGTCTTCCCGTCATCATCAATTTGCTCAAGAGGGCACCAGTAACATCTCCATATGACAAGTCCCATGCAAGTAGATCCCAAGGGCACCTGCTTGCTCCAGGAACATAGTCTCAAACCATTCCATCAGGTCATGGGAATGAGGTCTATAATTGTTACTGGTATTTGGCATATCAAATACGACACGAATAGCTTGCCAGGCTCTGCTGTGTGGGTAGTATACTATTGTAGTCATCTCAAATCCAGTATTTATTTATGAACTGCGCTCCTTCAAATAACACTCTTTCAAATAACACTCCAACAGCGCTCCTTCAAATAAATCACTCTCCTTCAAATAACAGAAGACGTGTTCATAAGTTGATAAAGAAATTTGATATTGTGACTTTGACAATTATAAACATTTAATATGTGAAAATTCTGTAAATTATTTGAATTGCTAATTTATTTTGAATAGAAATGATTTAATTTCAAGTGAGTTAAACATTTCTGAATTTGAACTCTCATAATTGTTTTCTACTTCTTCCTAATATTGTGTCTTGGTTCATATTTTGCTATACAAATTGGAGTCAAAAAGCTCAAGCTGTAGCTATGACTAATGCAAATCAAGTTTTTTCAGCTATTATTTGACAGGGTTCAAATAATCTATTTTCTCCCCTAAAAAAACTTTATCACAGCTTCATTGTATTTTTTCCTTGAAAAATATTTTCTTGAATACTCAGGTGCTGGGTACTGTTGTAGGTTTACAAATTTTGTCCCTTATCAGTCAGTAGTAGTAGTATTCCTGTCCATTCTTTCTCAAATCTGTATAATTAGGAATTTCTTGAAAATATTAATGTTCTTGTCCTATTCTCAACAACTCTATATTCAAAAAATACATTAATATAAAAAGATCTGAGCATCTGATATGAAAATAGGGAAAATATTGCTCAAAAATTTAAAAAC
The DNA here is from genome assembly GCA_021461705.1 of Cryptotis parvus. NCBI lineage: Eukaryota > Metazoa > Chordata > Mammalia > Eulipotyphla > Soricidae > Cryptotis > Cryptotis parvus. Next base: position 32,537 of record JAJIBD010024269.1, on the reverse strand, counting down.
CTAAATTTTAGCAATTTAAGCCAAACTATCCATGTTCTGATCGTATTTATTATCTAGGCTAGCAGAGAAACTAAGGTACCACAAGACATACTGAATTATGTAGGAAACATTTAAAAGCCAAACCATTTTCTTCATGTAATTGATATCACTTAATTCTGATCATAAATGATCCTCTTTTGAATTTTTTAAAAAAATTCATTCATACTTCTAGGGATATATCTATATATGAATATCAGATTCTAGTTTCCTTGCCAGTATCAATTTATATTTAAACTTTTAAATGTTCTCAGTGATAATTTTCTAACCACCTCTAATATCATGAGGTGACGTTTTTATGCTTTGGAAAATTTTAGAGATGAAATAACACTATATTAAAATTTAAATGTATTAAAAATTTAAGTTCAATAATGATGGTTTTACAGAATCTATTATGACATTTGCAAAGGTAATTAACTTTAAAACTTTTTGTTCCATATAGTTTATTTAATTTTGAAATTTTACTTATATTTAATAAAGTAATACTTATAAAAAGATTACACACTTGGAATTAGGATTTTACATATGAAAACCTCTAAAGAGTTTTGCTTTTATTGTAAGGGCATGAGAATAAAACTATGTTCATCCTGTGTGCTGAAGTGTAACCAAGTAAAAAAAAACTGTAAATAACCACATACATACACATACACACGTAAAATTTTGTAAGTGTGCTAGTTTGTAAAATGTATACCTTTGTGTATCAGTGAAATCAGTCTAGCTAAAAATTGTAGCATTCTATTAAAAAACAAAATACTAACTCTAATTTTGAAGTTTTTGCTTTAAAATAAAAGTCTCATCAAGACACACTAGCCAATATGTCAAACGGTTGGTTAGCAATTCAGATACATTTAACAAATTACATACATATGTCCTTGCCCTGCCTCCTGATGTCTCTATTCTTTGACACATCTGGCATTACTGACAATGAGAGTAATAAACGGGATGACTCCTCAGTCCCCTTCTGCTTTAATGTTCCATAGGGACCGTGGGAGTCCTTCTTCACAGGAAGGATCTTCAGTTTTATAGAAGAACTGTTATCCTTCTCTGTTCTCCAGGCAGGAAAGAAGCCCAGAGTTTGAATGGCGCTAATGAAGCTCCTTGCTGTGCCACACAGAACATGCAATTTCAGGTTGTGATGTGATGAATCTCTAAAATGGAGTAACCACTTTGCCGAGCTGAATGTCCTGTTCTCGTAGCAGGCAGCACTCACAGTGGCCCTCCCTTGCTCACTTTCTTCCTTCTAGTTGAAGATAGCTTTTCTGACAAGCACAGCATATTGTCCTGGGTTAATGCTCTCAAAACCCATCTCGTCTTTAACAGATAGAGTGTCTTCCTCATCACCACCTGGTATTGCGGAACTTTCTGTATGCTGCTTTCCTCTGATTAGGGAAAATAACCTCAGTCCATTTCCTGCCCCTTCCCCCAACACATTTGTGGAAAAGCACCTAATTTACCCATTCTCTCTCTCTCCTCTCTCTCTCTCTCTCTCTCTCTTTTGTTTTTAGGGTCACACCCAGCAATGCTCAGGGGTTTCTCCTGGCTCTGCACTCAGGAATTACTCCTGGAGGTGCTCGGGGGACCATATGGGATGCTGGGGATCGAACCTGGGCCGGCAAGGCAAACATCCTACCCGCTGGACTATCGCTCCAGCCCTAATCCCGCTCTCTTTTAAGGATTAGTCAGCATCTTCTCCTGGAAAGCTGATTCAGATATAAGGAAAGCTGATACCATGCATTTGCGCTCTTGTCATGTGAATCCTCACACCCCGCTCAAATGTAACAGCATTTCCTTCAGAGTCCACATTTCTGCTGCACATTAATAATTCTGTGTCAAAATCATGAATGCTAGTCACAGTTTTGATCATCTGGAAAAAGCCTTTTCTTCCTTTTATTTCCAGTCCCATCATTTATGCAACACTGCAGCTTTGGTAAGAGCACTTCCTCTTATTTGGCTCTTACATTAGAAATATACTTATTCAGATAGAAAATTTTAAATATTTTCACTTTTTATTAAATGCAAATATTTCATTTTTTTATTTCACATGTGACGTCCTCTACGTTCATATTTGGATATTTCTTGAAGATAGGCACCCATGTTGCAAATCATCTTGCTTTCCAGTGTTATGGTCCGTGTTTTTCCCTGTTATTCTAGAAAATGATCTCTTTCCTTGATCAACTTTTCCTCCCTTGCTTAGCAGGTAATGTTTATGGAATCCAGATAAGATTTCTCCTTATTCTACCGCTTCCCTCACTCATCAGAGACCTATTCCTATGACTTGGATCCACACAGATTTTTGAATATGTGTGGCCATCATGGCCAGTGGCACAGATGGAGGACAGATCCTTACATCTCACACAGATTATTTTAGGGGCTTTTACCATCAGACTTCTTTTCTCTTTAGTTTAATCTATTTTGTGATATTCACTTCAATTGTTTTTCTTCCTCCAGTATGGAGAGATGGTACAGCAGGGAAGACACTTGATTTACCTGCATCTGATTTATAATTTAATCCCCTCACCTCGGCCAGGCATAATCCGTATCACACTGCTTGGTGTGGTCCAAAAAAACCAAATCAAAACTAAATAAAAGTCCATCAAGTAAAATGTCTTTCAGGTTTAAGTTCATATTCTTCAGTCTTATAGAAGCCCCCGTGATCTGCAATTTTGCTAATATTAAACGGTTATTCTTAGGGCCAGAGAAATAGTACAGCTGGTAAAATGTTTGCCTTCAACATTCATTGTCCACCCTGGTTCTATTCCCAACATGTTATTTGGTCCCTTGAGCCAAGCCCAGGAGCCAAGTCAATAGTGATTTCTGAATGGAGTGTGTGTAGTAAGCCCTGAGTACCACTGTGTGTGTGGCCCATAAAACAGAACAAAAGAATAACAAGAAAAATATGGCTCCTCCTGTACCTTCCTGTTCATCTCATAAATCTCAAGCATCAATTCTTTTTAAAAATGTATCATTTTCTTTTGTGCTTCCTAGGTGAATCCTCGTCAAAAATCTAAATAACTATAATTATAATCACCGTACATTGCTGTCTGCTTTAAGTATTTGTCCCATCCCATTTCCTCTGCTTTTGCCATCCTGGGCAGTGCTTGGCGGCTACTCCTGGCTTGACTAGGTGGCTTAGGTTTGTCTAGGTTGTGTTCATGGCACCATGTAGTGCAGCAGATTGCAAGTGGATCTCCAGAATGTAAAGCACTTGCTTAAGACGAAAGAGATAGTATAGAGGGTAAGGCCCTTTCCTTGCAGACAGCTGACTTGGGTTCGGTCCCTACTACCATATATGGTCCGCCCTTTTCAGTCACCAGTGATCTCTGAGCACTGAGCCAGGAATAAGTCCAGTGCAACTAATGGGATGGTACCAACCCCCAGCATCCCCAAAAAAAAAAGAAAAGAAACTTGTTTTGGTTTCAGTCTTGCAGAAGAAACTTGGCAGAGATATATCTGGGACCTATCATGCAGCCAAACATTCGGAGTCAACAGATATATGTTGAGCAGAATGTACCTGGATTTTTTCCTTTTAATGTGAAGCCTTCATCTTAAATGTAGATGCCATTTAAGAATCTATTCTACAGAGTCTTAATGACCATTTTCTTTTTTAATTAATATTTTATATTACCATCGTGAGCTATACAATTACACAGTTGTTCATGTTTGGGGACTTCGGTCACACAGTGTTCAGCACCCATCCCTCCACCAGTGCCCATTTCCCACCACCGTGTCCCCGATTCCCTCCCCTCTCCCATAGCCTGCCTCTATGGCAGGTTCTTTATCTCTTTTCTCTCTTTCTCCTTCTCTCTCTCTCTTCCTTCTCTTACATATTGTGGATTGCAATACTTAGAGGCCACTATGTGAATTTTTTTGTCTGTATTTAATGCTCAGTTCTAGGTTGGCATTAGTCCTTTCAACTATTATTCACACATGTTCCCTTCTCTGTCTTACCTAACCTCTGATTCCCACATGTTTGTGGTAATTTCCACCTTTGATAAGACCTCATGATCCACGTCGCCTGACATTGGATTTTGGTAAAATAATATGTATGTATATATGTATATATATATATATATATATATATATGTCATACAATTAAATGCAGTCATTCTATATACGTCTATTGCCTTCTGACTGTTTTCACTCAACATGATCCTGTCCACGTCCATCCATTTATAGGCAAATTTCATAACTTCATTTTTCCTAACAGCTGCATAGTATTCCATTGTGTAGATGTACCAAAGTTTCTTTATCCAGTCATCAGTTCTTGGGCATACTGGCTGTTTCCATATTCTGGCTATTGTGAATAGTGCTACTATGAAAATAAAAGTGCAGATGGTGTTTTCGCTGTGTGTTTTTTGGCTTCCCGGGTATATCCCCAGGAGTGGTATGGCTGGATCAAAAGGGAGCTCAGTTTCTAGTCTTCGGAGGAATGCCCATATTGTTTTCCAGAAAGGCTAGGTATAATGATTTTGGAAATCTATTTAGTATTACAATATCCATGTCCATCATCTTTCTAAATTAGCTCAAGGTTTCTGAGGATTCCTTTCACCTTTTACAGTCAAGCTTGCTACATTATAGATTTAAGTGTACTATTAAATAAGTGCAATAGATAATTGCCTGCAGAAGCAAAAATCATATTTAAATTTTAAATGATATGAATGTATAATAGTTTGACCTTTGAATTTTTGAAATGATCAGTGCTATCATTAAAAAATGATAAAAAATAGTTTATACTTTTGTCTAAGAAATTTTACTGATATTAACATAATTGTCATTCAGTTAAAATCTACCAAAATATTGTGGTAAAATTTAATATTTTATGGTTACTTTATTTAAAAGTATAATTTATCATTGTTTGATAACAAATAGATTTATTGAGCTGAAAAATTCGTATGAAAACAGACAGGTTAATCTTTATTGTCAATTAGCTTATGAACAGATTTTTTAAAAAACATATCAAATTTGACTTTTTTAACTTTCTATTATTAATTTAAAATATTTTTGATCTTACATAGAAATTTAAATAGCTTGTGTACGGTAGGTATGAAACTAATAGCTTTAGGTTTGCACTGTTAAATCCATTGTCATATAGTAAAGCTGTGAGTTCCATACACTAAATAAATGACGTTTTAATTTTAAATAACATGCTTGATTTTTAGTAGTAATTAAGACAGCAGATATTAAAATGTCACTTTATATTCTTTTCAAATATGTATTTTATTTACTTATCGAATAAATAAAATTGCTAGTATAAAAATTAGATGACTTTCATTGATTAAAATTTGATGAATATATTCTGTAATTGTATTAATTACCCAATAATATATTAAAATTATACTGGACTAGAGTAATATTACGATGAGTAGGTTATTTTCCTTGCACTAGACTGACCCAGGCTCAATCCCCAACACCCCATGGAGTCCCTAAACACAAGACTAGGTGTGATCACTGAGTACAGAGCCAGAACTAAGCCCTGAGTACCACCAGATATGGCCCCAAGACAAACAAAATTACTCTGAGATCCTTTAGACCATATATTTGATCAGTTTGCCTTTTGTTTCATTAACTAGTAACTAACTGAAGTTGGTAGCATTATGTAAAACCTCTGTGTATTATAATTATTTTGGTTAGGAGCCAATTAAGACTGTGCTCAGGGTTTACTCCTATTTTTGTTCTCAGGAATCACTCCTGGCTGTACTTGGGATACTATATGGGGTTCTGGGGATGAAATCTGTTTGTCAACTGTGGGAAAAGCGCCTACACATTATACTATTGTGCTGATCCATCACATCATACATTGATTTGATAATTAGTGCCAAAACAAAAGGTATTATGAATTATCAGCTAAAATAATTTTGCTTCTAATGATAGAAACTCAAAACAAAACTTACAGGGTGTCAGATAAGTATAATCACTTGACACTTGCCTTCCCATTGTTCATCAATTTGCTTGAGCAGGCACCAGTAATGTCGCTATTTTTTGGGGGAAAGAGGTTCATTATTGTTACTGTTTTTGGCATATCGAATACACTACAGGTAGCTTACCAGGCTCTGCTGTGGCTCTGGGTCCATCTCAGGGAGCCCAGTCTTTTTTCTATGTCAGGCAATCAACAATCCAGGGCCCAGGGGGCAGAACCCTGGGTGTAGACAGGCCTATCTCCTGTCTAACTCCTGCTGATGTAGCCGGGCACTGCATACACACCTGCAACACCACAAGGGACAAGGATAAGTGTAACAATCACTTGTATCAATTGTCTTCCCATTGTTCATCTATTTGCTCAAGTGGGCACCAGTAACATCTCCATATGTCCTGTCATGTGCTACTGTAGCCCAAAGGCATCTGTTCATTCCAGGAACACAAAGAGCCTCAAATCATTAATTCAAGTCATGGGAATAAGGTCTATTGTTACTGGGTTTTGGCATATTAAAATAGTATAAGCAAAAAGCTAGAAACATTTCCTTCAGAGGAATACTATTAATTGAAAGCAGAACAGGAAACAGATTTTAGCTAATAGTGCAGAACATTTCCATATTGATTTAAACCTGCATTCTTTTTTTCCTCTCACTCTCTCATTTTCATTAGAGAATTATGATTTAGAAAGTTATTAATCATTGAGTTTTAGGCATACAGTATTTCAACACAAATTCTACCACGCTCATGTGAGCTAATTTTTTAAAAATTGCTTTTTAGGACTACTCGTATTTAACTTGTGTTATAATATCATATGCTTTTTTTTCCTAGTTATACAAGCATGAGTTCACTGTAATTCTACTTCAGACCACACTAGAACCACTTCAGAAATAGTTATTTTTAAGTATGAAGCTTGAAAATAAGGAAATGGAAGTCCTCTAATGCTAAGGCCTCTTTTTGACCTGAATTTTTAGATGATATTTTTAGAAATCCAGTTTGAGTATATAATTAAAGAATCATTTGCATGGAAACAATTCAAAATCAAAGTTCTTACTAATAATGGGTCTTAGTTTACTTTTTGACAGTGGGGCAATCATGGTTCATCTTTTTTTTTTCTTTTTGGGTCACACCCGGCAGTACTCACACCAGGAGAAACCCTGGCAATGCCAGGGATTTCTCCTGGCTCTGAACTCAGGAATTACTCCTGGCGGTGCTCTGGGGACCATATGGAATGCCGGGGATCAAACCCGGGCCAGCATGGGCTGGCAGCGTGCAAAGCAAGCGCCCTATCCGCTGGGCTATTGCTCCAGCCCCAATCATGGTTCATCTTGATTAAGAATTTTATGAGGTGCTCAGCACATTTATGAGTTGCCTGGTACTGGAAACTAAGAAAAGGTTTGGAAAGCCCAAGGCACTGAGTGAGGAATAGGATCAGTATATATTCGTTAATTATTGTGACAATAAAGATAGCTATTCTAGTTAATGTTATCAGAGCTTTGGAATTAAATACAATTACCTTATCTGATTCCTCAGTCACTAAGTAAGATGCTGATTATTTGACACCCACACTTAGCTCCTTTCATTTAAGAGAGAATTTTTGTTCCTGTTAATATTGAACAATCATTATCTCAGTGTTTAGGAGAGACTAGGTTTTTCAAAAGAATTTTGTTAGGATTTTTTGAAAAATATTGGTCACACTAACAATGGAAAACCTGACATTCAAGACAACCAAAGCTAGCTTTTATGAACACACAACTGGTTTGAAAAGTCTACCTCAGTAGAAACTGATTTAATCTTAGTTTTTCTAAGTACATTATTTTCTAAATAGACAATTATGAGTTTTGATAGCTAATTGATTTATTTAGAAAGATCATAATTTATAATGTGTTTATTCACTCATTACTTTAACACCCATTTTATGCTTGGATTTTTGGTAAATGCCCAGTGCTGACTACTAGAGATTAGCTCTGTGATTTCAGATCTCTTCATTATGTAGCTTATACAATACTACTACTTATATTTTACTAATATATTTATGACTCTCTCTTGAATTTCTTGATCTTGCCAATCACAATTCTATATGCATCAGAAAATTTTTTGAATTACAATTTTAATTTATAATACTGTTTAAACAGATTTCAAGAATGTGGCTACAGGGGGCCAGAAAGATAGTATAAAGAGGTAAAGCACTTTCCTTGCATGTGGCTGAACTTAAATTAGATCCCTAGCACCATATATAACCCTCTGAGCAATGCCAGGAATGATCCATGAGATTGAGCCAGGAGTAAGCCATGAGCATTGCCAAGTCCACACCAAATTAAAATAGTATACAGTTTCACATCACAGCATGTACATCATGCTAATGACCCTCTATCAATTCTTCCTTTTCATTCCATTCTGACATTAACCTTCTTTATTTTATTTTATTTTATTTTTGGGGTCACACCTGACATTGCTCGGGGTTATTCCTCGCTCTGCATTCAGGAATTACTCCATGCAGTGCACAGGGGACAATATGGGATGCTGGGGATCGAACCTGGGTCCAGCACAAACAAGGCCAAAGCCCTAACCGCTGGACTATCATTACTCTAGCCCCTGACATTAACCTTTTGATTGTCACAGTCAGAGGAAACTTCTTACTTAACTTTGAGATGAGAATTGTATTGAGATGAGATGAGAATTGTATTGGGGTCTCCCAAAAAGGAATCGAAAGACCTATGCTTGGAATATCACACCTCATTCACTGAGAGAAGGAATCCTGAGTTCTGACCTCCGTCGCTGTTCCAGAGTCAGAGACGCTGTCTCATTTGCCAATGAATCGAAAATCAGATGGGTTGGACATGTAATGCAATTTGGAGACAATTCTGGACTAGAGCCGTTGCCAACTGGATCTTATGGGATGTCAAAAGATCACGTGGCAGCCCACCTACAGGATGGTCAGACTTCTTTGTCAAGATCCTGAATGAATGGTTTGAGGCTCTTGTATTCCTCAAGCAACCAGATGCCATTGGGCTACATTGGGAAGTGATAGAGTCAATTGGAAATGTTACTGGTGCCCACTTGAGCAAATGGATGAATAGCGGGATGTCAAGTGATCAAGTGATCAAGTTTTGTAATATAGTTTGAAGATGCATGATACCTCAATTTCTGTCTTTTTTTCTTGAGAAATTGTTGGGATCTTAATTAATGAATACGTATGGAATCATGCATACATTATAATAATGCAATGATTTTTTTAATGGTCAATTACAGTTAAAAGTTTTATTTCGATTGTTTGGATATCTTTTAAAATTTATTATAGTCTTACTATTTAAATTAAAGATATTGTGCTGTAGTTCACTGAAAGCTTGCATATTTAATTTTATTTAACAAAATAAAGATTATATACTAATTTATATTTCCTAATACTTTCTATATTAAGATTAAGAATAATATCTATTTATATGGAGTGCTTTAAGTGCCTTTCAAGGTAATACAATTTATATTTATTTGTACTATGGCAAACATATATGTTTTAGAGGTAAGCTTTACAGATGCAAGCTTCATCAAAGTGTGAAATTCTGAACAGTCTGCATTAATATCACTGGAATTGAAGATTGTGAACTCAATTGAGTCTTAAAATTTAAATGAAGTGTTAAGAGAGTGATATGAATTATTCTCATGATAAGTTTCTTCAGACATCTATTCTGTTTCATAACTGTTTATTGTAAAGTTTGCCAGACAAAAGTCAATAAGGATCTCAAATGAAAAAATGCATTTTTCTACATAACTCATTTCTTTTTTGCTTCCTTTTTTCCTTCCTTCCTTCGTTCATTCCTGTCAATAGGGTTACTAACATGTTTTACTATTAGATCCTAAAGATGAACTATAATTTTGGTACTGGTAGTCATGTTATGTAAATGTTGGCGAGTAGATTTAGAGAGATTTATACTTGCCTGCATGTAGTCAGGAAGCCACCAGAGACCAAAATGAATGATTCCTGAGTGCAGAACTCAGAGTAACCACTGAATAATACAGGGTGTAGCATAAAACAAATAAATAAGCTTAAGTTGGTAAGAACATTTGTTGAGGAACTAGTTACTTATTGACTTATATTAAATATTTTATTTTGAGGGGCCGGAGTGATAGTCCAGTGAGTAGGATGTTTGCCTTGCACGCAGCCGGTCCATGCCGGCAGGGTTTGATCCTCATAATCCCATATGGTCTCCCGAGCACCGCCAGGAGTAACTCCTGAGTGCAGAGCCAGTAGTAACCCCCTGAACATCGCCAGGTGTGACCCAAAAAAAAAAAAGAAAAAAAATAAATAAATAAATAAATATTTTACTTTGAAAGTTGAAGTTTAGGAAGTATATCATCAAAGCTCAGCAAACATATTTTATATATATGTATAAAATGAAAGTTTATACTTTATTAGCATTATAGAGCTAAAATATATGTGTATCACTTGTATTTTTTTTTTTTTTTGCTTTTTTGGGTCACACGCAGCGATGCTCAGGGGTTACTCCTGGCTCTGCACTCAGGAATTATTCCTGGAGATGCTCGGGGGACCACATAAGATGCCGGGATCGAACCCAGGCCTGCACAGACCGGCGTGCAAGACAAACGCCCTACCGTTGGGCTATCGCTCCAGCCCCTCACTTGTATTTTGATAATGGAGTCATGCATTTCATAATTTAAAGACACAGCAAAATTATACAATTTTAAATTTGTTTCCATATAATGTGAAAATATAGATATCCTGATAATAAAAAAGTGAAGAAGGGGACAGCAACTATTAAACACATTACATGAAAGTTATATGAAAATATTTTTTTCTTCTCTGTTCTCTTAAATATCTGCTATAGAATGCTGATGACTCCTAACTGTACCCCCACTGAATGAAATAAATTATTTTCTTTAAGTTATTCATTAACTTTTTATCATCTCTAATTTTTCTTTCAATTTAATTTACTATTACTTAAAATTAGTAATAATTGAAAAATTTTTTGTTGTTTCAGTCTTTTATCTCACCTCAGATGTCCTATACTCAAGTCAGAATTCTCCAAAAAGGAAATACATATGACACATATAAAGATTTACATAATAAAATATATGTCACAGTGATAATAATATACGGTTATATCCATTGTGAAATATTTATACATTACACGCTTCCAGTCAGATTAGTTTTTTCTAACCTCAAGAGGGTTCTATATCAGTTGTTTTCTATTGGGTCATGCGGAATTCATTCCGTGACTGTGCCCTTTATTTATTGCTCTTCTACATTGCTTAACCTGTCCCATGCCAAAGCCAGTGTTGCTTACTCCTGGCTTGCCCTGGGTCCATTCAAGTCCTGCAGCAGGATCATCCTTTAGGAGTGTAAGGAACTAAAGTCAGTCTAAGGACAACTGAGGTTTAAGTCAGGTAAATAAAATATTAAGGAAGCCCAGGAATAAATATTTCAGCATCAATTAACTCCTATATTACAAGAGCATGGCATTAACTGTCTTTCTGTATCTATACAAAGAGGACATTGCTCTAACCTAAGAACATAAAGGAAAGAGAAAAACAACACTTAATTTACAATACAAAATCATTAGAAGTTTTAACTCTGCAAATCACTGTGACTAAATAGGGAGACAACAGCAGTTATCCAAAACTCCCAGAAGGAGAGGAAGTGCTTAAAATTGCGAAAACTAACAAGTCAGAGAGAATAGGTTATCCATCAGCCCAGTTTTTACTTCTTGCACCACACCTGGTGGTTCTCAGGATTTAATGTGACTCTGAACTCAGACATAACCCTTGACAGGTCCTAGGGATGCCAGGGATTGAACCTGGACCAGCTTCATGCAAGGAAAGTTCTCTACCTTCTGTATTATTGCTTCTGCTCTTCACAAACATTGTTTTGTTCATTTAATGAAGTAAACACCTTGAAATAGGCAATATTATGTTCCACTTAGTCTACTAATTCAAATGTTAATCTCATCTGGGAAGTCTATGACAGTTTGGCAGTTAACCACAAGGGAAACAGATGCACACGCCTAAACACACACATGCACACACATACACAAATGCACTGCAGATTTACTTTTTGATTTTTCATACTCTGGTTTATTCTTCTCTAATGAGGTAGGTTAACCCTGGAAAAACTTGAGAAATTTAATTATGGCTTCTTGAGCTTTCTTATTTTCAACTTTTGTTCCAAGTGAATTAAATCCCTGAAACTTATGCTATTATTTTTCTTATTGCCAATAAGGTTTTGTTGGGCTTCAAAGTAAGTTATGAGGAGAAATTCTTGATCTGATAGTTGAAGAAATATTGATTTCTTCCATATTTTAAAAGTGCAACAGACAGTGAAAATACCTCTTCTGTTTTATTGAGAGTAACTTGTCTCTTCAATACTAAGAATCTTAAATTGCCACCTTTATTTACCCAATTGTTCTGTAATTTAATTTGGATGGAAATATGGTAAGTAGGAATGATAAGTGATATTGTTAGTAGAAGTTTAAATATTTTAGAGAACAACTTGATGCTAAATAACATTCGAAGTTTATATTCCTGTGTTTGAGTTATTGGATTTTTCACCTGAGAGAAGATTTTGCAGAAGCACAAATATATGCATATTTTTCTTTTGTCTCTCTCTCATTTTTGTTCTTTCTGTATGGAATACATGTGTTGTTCATAGATAGGCAGAAGTTGAAGATATGATTAAATATAGAGAACAATTGGAACTAGATTTCCTGAAACTATATGGATGTTCTCAGTAACATAACATAGTGTTGAATGAAAAAATTAAAATAATAAGCTTAATAATAAGTAATTTAACTCTAAAATAATAATTGTGGGGGATTAAACACTGTTAGACAGAAACAGTTTATACTAATTAATTGCATATTTTAAAAATTCATCATTGATTTTGTATATTTCTCTCAGATGACTGGCTATTCAAAAATTATGTATGTTATAATTGTATAGAATCTGTTACTTTTTGTATTTCTTTTGCCCTTTGGGTTATTAATAGATTTCTCTATTCTAGGTTACAATCATATTTCTTGCAACTTTTTATATGCTTGTGCCTTTAATTATTACTTAGTTTTATATTCACTTAAAATTAATGTTTACATATAGTATATGCAAAGTGGGGGTAACTTTTTGTGCAATAACTTCAAAAATCTCCTGGGCTTATATTAACATACATTTATTTCTTCACTGAAATGAGGAGGCAGATTAGCCACAATGGGTTCACTCTGCCAGAATCTTAAAGTATTGAAAGTTAGGCTAAAGAGAAATAAAGAACCTGCCATGGAGGAGGGCTGGGGGAGGGGAGGGAACCGGGGACGTTTGTGGTGGGAGATGGACCCTGGTGGCAGGATGGGTGCTGCAACACTGTATGACCAAAACCCAAATATGAACTTTTTAATTGTATATCTTTGTAATTGTAAAAATAAAAAATTAAAAAAAAATTGTGGGGAAAAAAAATAAATGGATGAATGAATGAATGAATGAATGAATGAATAAAATAATTGTGGGGGCTGGAGCGATAGTCCAGCGGGTAGGATGTTTGCCTTGCATGCAGCTGACCCAGGTTCGATCCCTGGCATCCCATATGGTCCCTGAGCACCGCCAGGAGCAATTCCTGAGTGCAGAGCCAAGAGTAACCCCTGAGCATTACTGGGAATGACCCAAAAAGAGAAAAAAAACTGTGAAAAAGTTCAGCAAATACCGTCTTTTAAACATTTAATTTGATATTTTTGGCTTGGGGAATATACACAGTGGCACTTAAGGCTCACTCTAGACTGTACTCAGGGATTGCTCCTGGCAGTTCTCAGGTGATCATATGGGGTGCTGGGGATTGAAATCAAGTTGATGAAATGTAGGGCACATGCCCTACCTGCTGTACTATCACTCCAGCCACAAAAAAAAACTCTTATAAAAAGCTATACATTTAAAAATGGTATGTGAGCAACAGTGTTTACTATAGCTTTTGTTTAATACACTCTGCATGTCTAACAATCAGGTCATGCTGAAATAAACTCTGGCATGTGAATGAAAAAAAAAATAAATAAAGAGGAATTCTTTCTGAGTCTTTGTAGTTTCATTAAAATTTGTCTCCCACTGGTCTTTAATTCATGAAGGCAAGGGCTAGTGTATTGGTTTATTTCTCTGAAATTCTTATTTATATTTTGTGCTCTTTCCTCAATTGTATTATTTGTGATTTTATTGCTGTGTTTAAGAAAGTTTTCCAAATATGTCTTATTTTAATATTTTATCTTCAATGCATTTTGTATTCTCAGTATTGGTTTTGTATATAGGTGTGTATTTATATATAAAATATTCTATAGGATAACTATATTTTTCAAAAGAGCTCATAAAACTCTCCTAATTACAGAATATAAAATATTCATTTTTGGATTCAGGGGGAGTACACTAGGAAATAGTCACATATTATTCCTTTAATTCAAAATTATATTCCAGCTGTTATTTCATTAAACAACTTTTCTTTCTACAAATTCCGCAAGAAATTATATATGTATTTACTTTCTCATATTTGATTTACTATATACATATTATACTTTAATTATTTTAAACTTTTTATAATTTATTAATAATACTCTGCTGATCAATTAGATATTTAAGAAATACATGCAAACACAAAGAAAAGTTTGCTGAATCTCTTTTACTCTTTGCCAATTTTTATATCTTTAGTAATACATAAATTAAACTATGTCAGGATATACAAAATCTTACAAGTCAGGAGTTTTTTTATGTTGTTTTCTACCCAACAGTATACTACCCAACAGGAAATGTTGCTTTGATTTTAATTAACATTTAGTTTGCCTTTGTAAACGTTAAGTGTATGTATAGTACAACAGCATTTCTGTGGTGTCTGATTTCTTGTAATTAACATGATACTTTTATATTTAACCATTATTGTAACTGTTGGGGATTTTTTAGTCTAGTGTGGCATTCTATCGATTATATAATTATAGTGAAAGCAATTATGTTATTTATAGATTTAGTTATCATAAAGCTTTTGTGAACTTTCATATATATATATATCTTTTGGTGAACATATGTGCAGTCACAGGATGGCTATAGGCTCAGTGTTAGTGTTAATAGATCTTATTATTTTCCCAAATGGATGACTAATTAATTTTTTAGATTTCTGAAGGCTCAACATCTTTTCCAAAGGTTGACATTAGTTTTCTTGGTTATACACATTTTATTTATGAGATACATCACATGTATTTTATTTAATGGTTTAGTTTTGATATTTAGGATTTTTGGCCACATCTGACAATGCTTGGGGTTTACTCCTATGTCTCTGCTCATGTAGAACTCCATAGATGATTTGTGGGGACCCATATGTGGTGTTCGGATCCAACCCGTGTAAGTTGCACGCAAGGAAAAACGCTCTACCCATTGTACCATCTCTCTGACTTCAGTATTTTAATTGACACTTTCCTGGTAAATAATTGGAAAGCTGACTTTCATATTTTATTGGCCAGTATTTCTAGAATTTCACCATTTATAAATACTATGGTTAAGAATTTTTGTATCACTTTCTTCCTCTCTTTCTGAATGTTCACCTAATATGATCATGAACATAAAGTTGAATTAATAAGGCGATCCCTATTCTCATGTTCAAACCAGTTTTCATACTTTCAAAGAAAGCTTTATCTTTTAATTTATCAAAATTTATGTGTACATAGACAATCATGAAAGAATTAATTTAAATAATACTAAGGGAATCATAAAATAAAATTAGAGATTAGAGAATGTATTTATAGGGAGAATAGAATATTCTTAAATGAGAAAATACAGATACATGTATGAATATAAAAGAAAACAATAGAATTTGTGTATGTGAATAATCAGAAAGGAGATGTCTTTTTCTTCCTTCCATCCTACCTTCCTTCCTTCCTTCCTCTTCATTTTTCTACCTTCCCCTCCTTTCCTTTATCCTCTCCTTCCCTGCTCTTCCCTACCCCTCCTTTTTCCCAGAGATCCATCCTGAGGGTCTCCTATATGTAAGACTAGTACTCATTGCTGAGCCACATAACTGGTGAGAGAAAGTGTTTTTATTTGATGAATAAAAACACAAATTGGTATAATACCAAGAAGTTTAGTCACAGAGTTGCTTCTTTATTTTAGACAATGAATCTAAATAATAAACAACTAAATAATGAATAATAATAATATCACTTGTATCACTTGTCTTCCCGTTGTTCATCAATTTGCTCAAGTGGGCGCCAGTAATGTCTCCATTCGTCCCTGTTACATGCTAGTGTAGCCCAAGGGCCTCTGCTCACTCCAGGAACAAAAGAGCCTCAAACCATTTGTTCAGGTCATGGGATTGAGGTCTATTATTGTTACTATTTTTGGCATATCGAATATGACATGGGTAGTTTACCAGGCTCTGCCCACAAAGGAATTCTCCACAAATAATTTTATAAATATACATTAATACAACCCGAAAGAAAAAAATTAACTCCTCTAAATAATTAAATATCATATTCCTTCATGAGAAATAACAGTACATTGTAACTTTTGATTTTACTTCAATAGTAAATTAATATTGCTTTTATGGGTCACACCCGGCAATGCTCAGGGGTTTCTCCTGGCTCTGCACTTAGGAATTACGACTGGCGGTGCTCAGGGGACCATATGTGATGCCAGGGATTGAATTCAAGCCGGCATGGGCCGGCCATGTGCAAGGCAAACGCCCTACTCGCTGGACTATGGCTTCGGCCCATATTCTCTCCAAGGTATGCTGAACCAGAGACTCTCAGACATGGGGCAGAGCTGCTACTTGTTCTCCCTGTGCCCAGCCGCTCATGAGGCACCCGGGAGGCATGGTTGGTTCTAGCCCTGGACTGCCACCTCAGCAGAGCCTCACAACAAGCCAGATGACCCCCGCCCCCGACTCCATGGAGGCTGCCGTTTCCACATCCGGACTTCTTTCTTGTCACAACTCCACCCAGCAAACCAGACTATCACAGCCGGGCTCGGCCGCCAGCGGCAGCACGGTTCATCAATAATTGCTTTATTTAGAGGTGACTACAAGAGTATGCCACCCGCACGGCAAGCCTGGCAAGCTGCTTGTGTAGTATTTTTTTTTTTTTGCTTTTTGGGTCACACCCAGCAATGCTCAGGGGTTTCTCCTGGCTCTGCACTCAGGAATTACTCCTGGCGATGCTTGGGGGACCATATGGGATGCCGGGGATCGAACCCAGGCCGACACAGGCCGGCCGCGTGTAAGGCAAACGCCCTACCTGCTGGACTATCGCTTGTGTCGTATTTGATATGCCAAATACCAGTAACATTTATATTAGGTCATTCCCATGACCTATTATAATGGTTTGAGGCTCTTTATGTTCCTGGAGCAAGCAGATGCCTTTGAGTTCTACTAGCATGAGACAGGACATATGGAGATATTACTGGTGCCCACTCTAGCAAATAGATGATCAACGGGAAGATAGTGATAGATAGTAAATTAAAATTTGTGTTTAGTTCTTCAGTAGAAGTAAATAATAATGCTTCAATGAAAATTGAAGAGAAAATTTTTGATTTAATAAAATACAGGGGAAAACCAATCATGTATCTAAATTTATATCCAACCTTTAAATGACTTCCATCCCAATGATTGTTCTGGGCTAGGACACATCTTCAGAACTCCAGCTGCCTGATTTACATTATAATGTGGCTAAGAAACATGAAGGAATATTGCTGGGCTGGAAGTGCCACTCAAAGTGATAGAGCACATGCTTGCATATGTTAGGCAGTAGGTTTGATCCCTAACACTATCCTTCCCCCACCTGTCAGTACTCCTAGAAATAGCCCTGGTGACCAGGAGCAACACAGAATGTTAACCTTCTATCCACTGAGCACTGTTTGGTATAAGTTTGGTACAATCTACTGAACATGTCTGGTTATGGCACCATGACTAATACAATGGCAATTAGTATAGTGTCTATAGTTTACTATAGCTGAGCTACATTTCTGATTCCATGCTCCTAAACTTGATGTGAAAATCTTAAAATTGGGCTGGAGCGATAGTCCAGCAGGTAGGGCGTCTGCCTTTGCGTGACTGGCCTATGCCAGCCTGGATTCAATCCCCAGCATCCCATATGGTCCTCTGAGCATCGCCAGGAGTAATTCCTGAGTGCAGAGCCAGGAGTAACCTCTGAGCATCGCCGGGTGTGGCCCAAAAAAGGCAAAAATAGCTAATCAACTAACTAACAAATGAGCGAATGAGTGAATGAATGAACAAACAAACAAATGAATGAATGAATGATAAATACATTATTTATCAAAAATTAAATGAATAATAAGTAAAAATTAAATGAAAACTAAATAAATAATAGATCATAAATTATAATAAATAAATAATGTCAGGTTAAAAATTATGAAGTATATTAAATTCTTGGATACTTTTATTTGGTTTAATGTTTCACTTTCTTATAATATGAATTTGAAAAGAAATTGAAAAAAAGGCATTATATGTGAACTTAAGTGCAAAATAGAAATTTACTTTTTAAAGCACAGTGCATGGCCTGTGCCAGTATTTACGTGAGAATAGATTGAGGATCACTGGCTATAACAGAACTCTGGGTTATAAATAGAAACTAATACTTTGATGGCTTTTTACCTTTCTTTTTTTTTTTTTGCTTTTTTGGATCACATCCAGCGATGCTCAGGGGGTTACTCCTGGCTCTTCACTCAGGAATGACTCCTGGCAGTGCTCAGGGAACCACATCGGATGCTGGTGATCGTACCGGGTCGGTTGTGTGCTAGGAAAACGCCGACCTGCTGGACTATTGCTCTGACCCCTACCTTTCATTTTGTTCTCAACAAAGTGTGAACAGTTGGTGAAAGAGTCGGTGTTCTAGTTCAGTGAACAGGAAGGCTACTCACATTAACATCTTATCCTTGAAAGCACTGGGGAGATAATATAAGGGTTAAGGTGCTATCATGCACATAGTCGACACCAGCTTGAGCCCTGGTAACACCAGAAGTGATCTTTGAATATAGAGAGCCAAGAGTAATCCCTGAGAATACACAGGTGTGGTCCACACCCACAATTACATTTTATATTTTGTATATACCCATGTATATATACATATATATACATTGTATGTATATATACATATATACACACATACATATATATGTGTGTGGGGTGTGTGATTAATGTTTTACTAGAAGAAAATTCCAAATCAAAATATTGTGGTGTTTCCAGAACCGTTTACTCCCTAAGATCTGTTGATGGGAATATATCTTTAAGCCTAGACAGAGGAATTAGGAATGTGTGTTTATACATAAGTAGATATCTTTCACTAAAATAATGAAAGTTTTCAAGCTTCATTAGACTTTTTAATGGCCTGCAAGATGTTGATTAAATTAAGTCCTTGTAGCATCTGGATTTGTATGACCAATTTCATTTACAGAAGGATTCAGTTAATTCATAGCTATAGATACATAGCAGATCTTGTGCTTATTTCCATCTATTCTGGTTCCTCTCAATGCTAGCACCAGAAAATAATCAGTGAGAAAAATCAGGGGGCTTCAGTCAGTATGAAGTAGGACAAGTGGAGGCAATTCCTTTAATTCCTAATTTTCAATTCTTCTAGTTCAATGTGTTGCCTGGCTTTCTGCAAATGCTGTCACTCTTCTGTCCTTCAGAGGCATAAAAGAAGGACTGCTGCTCATAACAGCCCCTAATGTTATCATTATTATTATTATTATTATTGTTATTTTAAAAACTGAATGCCTGGTTCTTGAAATCACAGTATTTGGGTTTTCATTGCTTCATCAAAAATGATGTACCAAGGCCTTGCATAGTAATGCATACATTGGACACATTCTAAATATATTTTTATTTTTATCTATAAAAGTTCCTTTTCTAAGCTTTCATAAGGTTTAATTAGCATAATACAAATATTAACGCTACTAGATATCACACTTTCATTGATAACTTATACTGAAATCGATTTATGGTTCTATTACTGAATTTATCTTTAAGGCTCCAATGCAGCATTAAATTTTATCAGTATTGTTTTGGTGGGGAGTGGGCTTGTACCACAGCCAGTGGTGCAGAGGACTTATTCCTGGTTTCGAGTTCAGATTTCACTCCCGACAGTGCTCAGGGGAATATATGTGATACTTAATATAAAACTAAGTCATCAGTATGTAAGTTAGATGCCTTAACTCCTGTACTATGTTTCTGTCCCCCAAATAGGAATTTTTGTTACAATTTCTATAATGTTTTACACAATTGTGAGATAGAAGATAAAAATAAGAATCTGTATTTCTGGAGCCAGAGTAGTAGCACATAAGATAGGACATCTGCCTTGCATGCTGCAGACCCTGATTCAGTTACACCTGTTCCGCCAGGAGTAATTCCATAGCAAAGAGCCAAGAGTAACCCCTGAGCATTACCAGGTCTGACTCAAAGAACAAAATGTGACCCAAAAACAAAAAAAAGAATATGTATTTCCTTTGAATACTCATTTCCAAGAACTATTACTGTTGTCATATATTTTATATGAATTTTGAAATAACCTGGAAAACATTGTTTTTACCATACCTATTTCACCAGTGAACCATTAAGTGATATTCTTAGATCAAGTGATACATTATTGATGAGCAGAAGTTTACTTATAGAATACCCAGTATATATACAGTTCCTCTATTGTGATATAATAGACAACAAACACAGTTATAATCTTCATATTCATAATTTTCTTTAATTTTATTTATTTTATTATTTTTTAACTTTTTTCATATTCATAGTTTTTTTTTTTTTTGCTTTTTTGGGTTATACCCCGCAATACTCAGGGGTTACTCCTGGCTCTTCGCTCAGGAATTACTCCTGGCGGTGCTCAGGGTACCATATGGGATGCTGGGGATCGAACCTGGGCTGGCATGGGCCGGCCGCATGCAAGGCAAACTTCTGCACACTGGGCTATCGCTCCAGCCCTAGCATATTCATAGTTTTCATGATGAAAAAATACCCTTTAATAAGAATGCAAAATTTTTATTTGAAGCAATGCAATATTTAGATTCTTGAGACCTTCCATGTTCAATCTATCTTTAAAATTATTTTATAGTTATGCATTATAATTTAATAACAAATAAAGCTTCAATTAACATTAGCTAAATTATTCTTATCATAAGGTGTTCTCTTTAATTGTATTGTTTTACAATAAAGGCTATTGTTTTATGTTGAAAAGCAGGATTATTATGAAATCGATTCCATTCACAATTGTGCCACAGAAAATCAAATACCTAGGAATCAGCTTAACCAAGTGTGTAAATGACCTATACAAAGAGAACTACAAGACACTGCTTCAAGAAATAAAAGAGGACATGAGGAAATGGAAACACATTCCCTGCTCATGGATGGGGAGAATTAACATTGTCGAGATGGTAAAACTCCCAAGAGCTTTGTACAGATTCAATGCGGTTTCTATAAAGATGACATTCTTTAAAGAAATTGACCAAACACTCCTGAAATTCGTATGGAATAATAAACCCCACAGAGAGCTAAAGCAATCCTTGGGAAGAAGAAGATGGGAGGCATCACCTTTCCCAACCTCAAACTGTACTACAAAGCAGCAGTAATTAAAACAGCATGGTACTGGAATAAAAACAGACCTGTGGACCAATGGAATAGAGTTGAGTATCCTGATACCCACCCTCAGAGACATGATCAGTTAATCCTTGATAAAGTTACAAAGTGTCCAAACTGGAGTAAGGAAAGCCTCTTCAACAAGTGGTGCTGGGAAAACTGAACAGCTACATGTAAAAAAAAATGAGTTTGGGCCTGTGTCTAACACCATGCACAAAAATCAGATCAAAATGGACTAAAGATCTCAATATCAGACCTGAATCCATAAAGTATATTGAAGAAAATATAGAAAATGGGGAGAGGAGATGAACATAAACTTTGACAAGGAAGAAATCCGAATGGCCAAAAGGCATGTGAAAAAATGCTCATTATCACTAATCATCAGAGAGATGCAAATCAAAACAACAATGAGGTATCACCTCACACCACAGAGAATGGCCCATATCCAAAACAAATGCTGGCGTGAATGTGGGGAAAAAGGGGACTCTCATACATTGTTGGTGGGAATGTCGACTTGTACAACCTTTCTGGAAAACAATATGGACATTCCTCCAAAGACAAGAAATTGAGCTCCCTTTTTGACCCAGCCATACCACTCCTGGGAATATGCCCTGGGAAACCAAAAACACACAGTGGAAACACAATCCGCACTTTGCACTTTTTATTTTCATAGCAGCACTATTCACAATAGCCAGAACCTGGAAACAACCAGTATGCCCGAGAACTGATGACTGAATAAAGAAACTGTGGTACATCTACACAATGGAATACTATGCAGCTGTTAGGAAAAATGAAGTTATGAATTTGCCTATAAATGGATGGACATGGAAAGAATCATGTTGAGTGAAATTAGCCAGATGGAAAGAGAGAGAGACATAGAATGACTGCATTTATTTGCATGACATAAATATACCAGGTGATCTTACCAAAAGTGGAAATTACCACAAGCGTGTGGGAGTCAGAGGTTAGGTAAGATAGAGGAGTGAACATGTGTGAATAAATGTCAAAAAGGTCTGATACCAACATAGAACTGAGCATTAAATACAGGCAAAAAATGCAAATGATGGCTTCTAAGTGTATGTAGTGCAACCCACAATGTGTAGGAGAAGGAAGAGAGAGAAAGAGAGAGAGAGAGGAGATAAAGAACCTGCCATTTAGGCAGGCCGTGGGAGGGGGGAGGGAATTGGGGACATGGGTGGTGGGTGATGGGCACTGGTGGAGGGCAGGGTGCTGGAACACTGTGTGACCAAAACCTTCAAAAGTGAACAACGTTGTAATTGTATATCTCACGGTGGTATAATAAAATGTTTAAAAATAAAATAAAAAAATAAAAACAAGCACAGAGAAGTAAAAAAAATATTTTTATAGACCTGGAGGTTTATTTCTTTCACATGTCAAAGCTTTCCTTGTTTTTTTTTTAAAGGTAAGAATGCTTTTTAATTAGCACACCCAAGTACCAGCATCTGCAGAGATGACCTTTGGTGATGACGTCTGGAGGCAAAGAACTGTTTCTAAGGACTTAGAGCAGATTATGTTCTTGAACAGACATACATTCTCATTGAAATTCGGTTCAAACCATTTTGTGGTTTATTAATCCATCTCTCAGATATTCCTAGAGTGAAGTTCAGGCCAGACCTTGTCCAAATAATCACAGATTCATTATGCATGTGACCAAATTAACAAGTTTTTGCTATAAATATATTAAGTGGGATTCTATGTAAATACAGCGTTAAAAACTGAGATTATTAACAAATTCTTGAGTTCAGCACAATAAAGAATTTTTTAAATCACGTTTAAAAAATAGCAGGATGAATTTATATTATATTTACGTATATGTGTGCTTATGGATGAAAGAATATACATGCAGTTAATGGTAAGTTATATGTTTTCAAGTGATTGTTAATGCAGTTATTACAATAACATTGCAAATTAGTTACTTTTACATGTGAGGAAAGTTGAGTTTAACTGCATTAATGGAACATGCTCCATTTGTGTACCCAAAAATTCTCATGACAAATAAATGTCAGTTTGAAGATTTGAACTCACATCTTTTTAGTGCCATTGTATGTTCTCTTTTCAGGATACCAAGAGATCTCAGGTCACTTCCTGCTTCTGTGTATAGAAACACCTTCCAGTAAATTGTTCTCTCTAATTTTTATGCATAATGGAGCAGTGTACACTAATGTGCTGGCACAGTTAACAATTTCTTATTTACTTTTCTTTCCCTATGGAGTCTGCCATTATGTAGAAGGCCATTTAAATGGAATCATTTCATTAACTTCTTTAATACAGAGGTGAAAATAGTTATAAATGTCATCATAATTGTATTCCTTGGAATTAAAGGTAGGTGCCATTGGGGAAGGATGGAAGCTAAGAAATTGTCTTGCTTAGTTTATCTTAATATCTAACTATGAATCCTGAAGAAATTCATTATGAATGCAGAGTCCTAGACTTCCAACCTTACTACTGAATCTGAATGTCATAACAAGAGGCCCAAACTTTGCTCAAAACTTTTTTAAGGGATTTATTTTTTTTCACTATCCAGGCACAAAGAGCATGCCTAGAGGGATTATTTTATTTTCTTTGAACTCTACAAAGAGTTAAGCAAAGAATGTGATCATAGTGTAAGCTGGGCTGCTAGATCTTGTGACACCACAGTTTCCTTGACTCATTTACTTACTTTTTGTACTGCTAAATTCTCTACTATCAGATTGCCTTATCTTTTCATTCATAAATTTAACTGTTCCTGGTACAAAGTAGCAGTTTGTAATTCAGTTGTTACTTTAGCAACTAGTTCTAATAATGGGTTAGATAGATGGTTTACACTAATGAAGTAACACTTTTTGTTTTTACAAACACATTATTTTCCAAATGTAGTCATTTTAAAGTAGCCTTAATGTACATTAAACTCAATATGGAAAAAACAGAACAATAGTTTGATTTTCTTCAAGTGTTTAAAGTTGACGTAATGGAGGGCCCCGAGCAATAGTAGTGGGTTTGGCGTTTTCCTTGCATGTGACTGAACTGGGTTTGATCCCAGGCATCCCATATGGTCTCCCCTGAGCACACCAGGAGTAATTCCTGAATGCAGAGCCATGAGTGCACCCCTTAGCATAGCCTGGTGTGACTCAAAAGAAAAAAATATAGAGTTAAAACAATGATCAAGAAAAATGGACATGGAAGAAACCGTTATTTATACTTATGGGAGCCAGAGCATTCATACAGTGGGTAGGGCACTTTGCCGTCTGCTCACTCCCCTTAACACTTCTAGAAGTGATCCCTGAGCACAGATCTTCAAATAAGCCCTTAACAGAACTGTGTATGGTTCAAAAACAAAACAAAAAATTGATAAAAAAATAGTGTTGATGTTTTTCTGTATTTCATATATACATTTATAAATACATGTCAAATTAGATTTTCTATCCACACTACATAATAGATATGAATTATATATCATATATTTAACTACATGGAGCGTGCAATTAATTTGGTTTTGTATAAAGGGTGAGACAAAATGTTATAATTCTAATTTTTTTCTGAAACTATCTCCCCCAAATTGAAGTTATCTAGGAAAATATACAGATAGTATTCCTCTCATTAGCACACAGAAGATTCACTTACCATTATTATTGAGTCTGAAATACCCAGTTCAAGTTAGTTTAGGAGCTTTTTCCCAGGATATATATATATATACATATATATATATATATATCGTATATCCTGGGGAAAAATACACACATGCACACACACACACACACACATATATATACATATATACACATATATATATACATATATATATATATATGATTTCTCTAGCAATAAACATTTAAAAGAGAAGTAGGTCCACTGCTAAAGGCTATAATAATATACACAAGTCTTATTGGTTTATGCTTAAAACTGACACAAAAGTCATAAGGAGGTGTATTAATCAGCATAAAATACAGCAAGTAGAATATCAATGATGTTTTTGGACCTAACTTATTATCAAGATTAGAAACTATAAACACATATGTGCTGAAGAATAAGATATAATCATTGATCCCTTTATCTCTCAGAAGTTCATATGTATATATCCCTAACATGTGCATGTTTAATTGTATAATTAATAAAATGGAATGGTAATTTACTAGGTTAATTAAATAGTATTAATAATTAATTGTACATTTATGCCAATTAAAATAGTGTTCTCTTTAGACATCTCAAAGCCTTGTAAAAGTTAAACTACAAATCTTAATTTTATTATCAGTATTTTTAAATTTTAAATGTGCTTGAACATATTATATTATGGTAATTTTTTTTTCTTCTGGAGGGACAGTACCAAAGATTAAAGAATAATTCACGCTGTTTATCATCTCTGAAAAGTAAAACAAAAATAAATCTCATTTCAAGGAATCATTAATCTTTGTATAACTCCAGAAATAGGCAGAATTTAAAAATGAAACTTCAAAATTTATTTGAAACGTGCCTCTTCTACTCTCTAATAATCTATTATTTTATAAGTTAAGACAAAAGGCTGCTAATTTTTTGAAAAAGTCAAAGACTAAAGTTTCTTTCCCCGAGGTCTTGTAAGGAAAGGACTGAGAAATATAGCCAAAGAAGTATTTAATTACTATAATCATTTTTAAAAAATTGAATTACTGTGAGATACACACTTACAAAGCTGTTAATGGTTGGTTTTCAGCATTACAATGTGTCCCTAATTTCAGCCATACAATGTGTCCTCACACCAGTGTCCCTAATTTCCCTCCTGCAACGGACCACCCCCCAGCCTCACTTTTCGGCTGGTACTTTTCTTCTTTCTCTCTGCTGTGAGCATTATGGTTTTTGGTAAAAGATACTGAGAGGTTATGTTTGTCCCTTAACCTACTTTCAGCAGATAGTTCTCATCCAGAGTGATCATTTCCAACTGTCAGTGCCATAGAGGCCTCTTCTCTCTTCAAGCTGACTTCTCCCCCTCTCACTGAGGCAGGCTTCCAACTGTGAACCAGTCCTCCTGGTCCTTGTTTCTACTTCCCTTGGTTATTAGTCTCTTACTGTGTATTTTTATATTCCACAAATGGGTGCAATATTTTGTCTGTCTCTTTCCTTCTGACTCATTTCACTCAGCATAATACTCTCCATGTCCATCTATTTATAACTGAATTTCATTATTTCACTTTTCCTCATGTCTGCATATTATTCCATTGTGTACTGTAACATAGTTTCTTTAACCTGTTGTCTGTTCTTAGGCACTCAGTTTGTTTCAAATTCTGGCTATTGTGAATAGTGCTGCAGAGAACATGGAAGTGCAGATGACATTTTTGCTGGTGTGTTTTTTGTTCCCCCAGGGTATATTCCCAGAGGTGATATTGCTGCATCAATGAGAGCTCAATTTCTAGTTTTTTGAGGAATACCCATATTGTTTTCCCAAAAGGCTGGACTGGTCAGCAATCCCACCAGCAATGAATTAGAGTCCATTTCCCCCTGCACTGATGTCAGCAGTGGTTGCTCTTATTCTTTTTTTTTTTTCTTTTGGGTCACACCTGGCAATGCTCAGGGTTACTCCTGGCTCTTCACTCAGGAATTACTCCTGGCGGTGCTCGGGGGACCATATGGGATGCCGGGGATCGAATCCGGGTCGACCGCATGCAAGGCAAGTGCCCTACCC
The DNA here is from genome assembly GCA_021461705.1 of Cryptotis parvus. Taxonomy (NCBI): domain Eukaryota; kingdom Metazoa; phylum Chordata; class Mammalia; order Eulipotyphla; family Soricidae; genus Cryptotis; species Cryptotis parvus. Next base: position 5,328 of record JAJIBD010024269.1, on the reverse strand, counting down.
ACCCTAGCTACTGCTCCAGCCCCCCTTTTTTCTGTTGTTGCTCTTATTTTTGGATGTCTTCCAGTCTCTGTGGTGTGAGATGATATCTTATTGTTGTTTTAATTTGCATAAATATTTTATATATTTATTATCTTACAATATCAATGAGTTTGGGAACTGGGATTTGAACCCTGAGTGTTGGAGGGGACATGTTCAGCTAATCTGGGAGTTTTGTTGTTTTGCTCACTCCCAGCTTAATCTTATTTAAGCCAATGTTCATTCTAATGAGATCTCTCTTATATGTAAACACTTCTAGAGGGTGAGGCAGTTACAGAAGTCACCTTGATTGAATAACTTCTGACTTATACATCTACTAAGACGTCTCTGTTTTCTAGATTGGGCACAGCTCCTCTTTATACCCACTGCACCCAACGTGGGACAGTTAGAATTTACCAGGAGACTACCACCCTGGCTACGCTGAAACTAAAGGTAGACTATAGGAAGGATCATACTAGTTTGCTCTAAGCGAGGCGAGTATGACCCTTTCAGTGCGTGAGAACAAGATACTCAGAATCACCCTGGTGCAGATAATAATAAGGACCTTGTGGGTACCATCTAGATTACATGAAGCTCATGAAGTTAAGATGTATTACTTTATATCAGCCCCACTCTCTCCAGTGTTTTACATAAGAGATAATCTCGGGATTAGTCCTTGGTGTAACCTTTGTTTATACCTACAATACGGTGTGGCACTACACTCTGTTTAGGGTTCTTTGTTGGCATGACAACCTCCCAATTGGGTTACTTTGGTGTATATAAGGGGGCTGATTTGAGGCCCCTTCACCTTTTGCCTTTTTGGTTCCTCAGCCTTCAGCTTTTTGGCTCCTGCGGCTTTTGGCTTTTGGCTTTTTGGCCTTCTTCTTTGTGGGATCTCTCCTTGTGAGCGCTCATTCCCCTTGGAAGCTTTTTTCTCCCTTTTACAGGTGGTGGTCGCCATCTTGGCCTACATGTGGCTGGGGTTCTAGCCTGGAATCCTAAGCACCGGGCTTTTATTTTGGCTGATTTGTATGCCTGAACCTGTGATAAGGAAAGCCTTTTAAAACTGCATCGGTTCAAGTCTGATATTGAGATCTTTAATCCATTTTGATCTGATTTTTTGTGCATGGTGTTAGACACAGGTCCAAATTCATTTTTTACATGTTGCTGCCCAGTTTTCCCAACACCACTTGTTGAAGAGGCTTTCCCTTACTCCATTTTAGACTCATTGCACCTTTATCAAAGATTAAATGATCATGTGTTTGAGGTTGGGTGTCAGGATACTCAATTCTATTCCATAGGTCCACAGGTCTGTTTTTATTCCAATACCATGCTGTTTTTAATGACTACTGCCTTGTAGTACAGTTTGAAGTTGGGAAAAGTTATGCCTCCCATCTTCTTTTTCCCGAGGATTGCTTTAGCTATCCTTGGGGGGTTTATTGTTCCATACAAATTTCAGGAGGCGTTTGGTCAATTTCTTTGAAGAATGTCATCGGTATCCTCATAGGGACTGCATTGAATCTGTACAGAGCTCTAGGGAGTATTACCATTTTGACAATGTTGATTCTCCCCATCCATGAACAGGGAACGTGTTTCCATTTCCTTGTGTCCTCTTTTATCTCTTGGAGCAGTGTCTTGTAGTTTTCTTTGTACAGGTCCTTTACATACTTGGGTAAGTTGATTCCTAGGTATTTGATTTTCTGTGGCACAATTGTGAATGGAATAGTTTCCTTAATATCCTTTTTCTTCTCTTTCGTTATTTGTATATAGGAAAGCCACTGACTTTTGGGTGTTGATTTTGTATCCTGCCACTCTACTATATGCGTCTATTGTTTCTAGGAGTTTTTTGGTAGAGAGTTTAGGGTTCTCTAGGTATAATATCATGTCATCTGCAAATAATGATAGCTTGACTTCTTCCTTGCCTATCTGGATGCCCTTGATGTCCTTTTCTTCTCTGATTGCTATGGCAAGTACTTCCAGTACTATATTGAATAAAAGAGGGTGAGAGGGGGCAACCTTGTCTTGTCCCTGATCTCAGGGGGAAGGCTTTCAACTTTTCCCCATTTAGAATGATGCTTGCTGTGGGCTTTTGGTAGATGGCTGTAACTATCTTGAGGAAAGTCCCTTCAATTCCCATTTTCTGGAGGCGTTTTAATCATGAGCGGGTGCTGGATCTTGTCAAATGCTTTTTCTGCGTCTATTGAAAGGATCATATGGTTTTTATTTTTTCTTTTATTGATATGATGTATTATGTTGATTGACTTGCGAATGTTGAACCATCCCTTGCATTCCCGGGATGAATCCTACTTGGTCATGATGTATAATCTTCTTGATGAGTCTTTGGATTCTGTTTGCTAGTATTTTGTTGAAGATCTTAGCATCCGTGTTCATCAGGGATATTGGTCTGTAGTTTTCTTTCTTTTTGTGTTGTCTCTCCCTGCTTTGGGTATCAGGGTGATATGTGCCTCGTAGAAGCTGTTTGGGAGTGTTTCTGTTTCTTCTATTTCCTGGAAGAGCTTGAAAAGGACTGGCAGTAGGTCCTCCTTAAAGGTTTGGTAGAGTTCACTAGGGAATCCGTCTGGACCTGGGCTTTTGTGTTTGGGCAGACTTTTTAATTACTGTTTCTATTTCCTCGATGGTGATGGGTTTATTCAGGTATTGGAGGTCTTCTTGTTTCAGCCGTGGGGGGGTTATAGGACTTCAGGAATTGATCCATTTCTTCTAGATTCTCATGTTTCACGGCATACAGGCTCTCAAAGTAATCTCTGATGATCTTTTGGATTTCTGTGGTTTCTGTTGTGATGTCACCCTTTTTATTTCTGATTCTGTTTATTTGGGTTTTCTCTTTCCCTGTCCTTACAAGTCTTGCCAATGGTTTGTCAATCTTGTTTATTTTTTCAAAAAACCAGCTCTTGGTTTCATTAATCTTTTGGATTGTCTTTTTTTGGTTTCCAACTCATTGATTTCCTCTCTAAGTTTTATTATTTCCTTTTTTTCTGCCTGGGTTGGGCTCCTTTTTGTTGGTCTTTTTTCTAATGTCTTCAGCTGTGTAGTCAGGTTATTTATGTGGGCCCTTTCTTGTTTCCTGATGAATGCTTGCAGAGCTATAAACTTCCCTCTTAACACGGCTTTTGCCGTGTCCCAGAAGTTCTTATAATTGGTATCTTCATTTTTCATTTGTTTCCAGAAATCTTTGGATTTCCTGTTTGATTTCTTCTATGACCCATTTGTTGTTCAGCAGTGAGCTGTTCAGTTTCAGGTGTTTGGTTTGACTCCCTGTTTCTGTGTACGGTTAACTTCCATTTTCAGTGCATCATGGTCTGAAAAGATAGCTGACACAATTTCTATCTTTTTTAATTTTATTGAGGTATGCTTTGTGGCTCAGCATGTGGTCTATCTTGGAGAATGTTCCATGTGCACTAGAGAAAAATGTGTATTCAGCTTTTTTTTGGCATGAAAAGCCCTGTATATATCCACTAGCTCTCTTTCTTCCATTTCTTCCTTCAGGTCCAATATTTCCTTGGTGAGTTTCAGTCTTGTTGATCTATCCATCGTTGATAGAGCAGTGTTGAAGTCTCCAACTATTATTGTGCTACTGTTAATGTCTTCTTTGAGGTCTCTTAGCAGTTGTTTTATGTATTTTGCTGGCCCCTCGTTGGGTGCATATATGTTTAGTAGTGTAATTTCTTCCTGGTGTACATACCCCTTAATTAATAAGAAGTGGCCTTCGTTGTCCCTTCTAACCTTTTTCAGCCTGAAGTCTATATTATCTGATACTAATATGGCCACACCAGCCTTTTTTGGAGGAGTTGTTTGCATGGAGAATGGTCTTCCAACCTTTGACTCTGAGTCTGTGTTTGTTCTGCTTATTCAGATGCGTTTCTTGTAGACAGCAGAATGTTGGGTTCAATTTTTTTTAATCCATTTTGTCACTCTGTGTCTCTTAATTGGTGCATTTAGACCATTGACATTGAGAGAGGATTATTGTCATTGGATTTTTGTGCCATCTTTCTTTTTTGTGTTTGTTGTGCTTATGGGTTTGGTGCGCATTAGGGTAGGCCCTTCAGTCCTTCTTTTTAAAGTTGGTTTTGAGTCCATGAAGTTCCTGAGTTGTTGCTTATCCATGAAGTTGTGTATCTTTCCTTCATATCTGAATGTGAGCCTGGCCGGATAAAGAATTCTTGGTGAAGCCTGCAGTTCATTGAGCCTTTTTGCAATATCCCACCATTGTTTTCGGGCTCGGAGTGTTTCATCAGAGAAGTCTGCTGTAAATCTTAGAGATGTTCCTTTGTATGTGATTTCCTTCTTTGATCTTGCTGCTTTCAGTATTCTATCCCTATCTATAGTTTTTGTCATTTTTATTAAGATGTGTCTTGGAGTATTCTTGTTGGGGTTTCTTTTAGCTGGTATCCTACGGGCCTCTTGGATCTTGAGGCAAGCATTCTTTAGTTCCGGGAACTTTTCAGCAATGATGGCTTTGACAGTTTCTTCTTCATCAGGGTTTTCTTCTTGCCCTTCTGGGACCCCAATGATCCGTATGTTGTTTCTTCTGGCTTCATCCCGATTATCTCTTGTTGTCTGTTCGGTAATTGTGAGCCTTTTTTTTCTATCTTCTGGTGTTGTGTAGAGAATCTTTGGAACTTCGTCTTCGAGATCACTAATTCTTTCTTCAGTAGCTATTATTCTGCTATGATGGCCTTCCACCGTGTTTTTTATTTCATTTACCTCATTTTTAATATCTGTCATTTCCCTTTTGCATTTTCCTCACTTCTTCTATCATGTCCTCTTGTATTTTATTGATTTTGCATTCCATTGCTTCTTTGAATTCCTTTTGAATCCTTAACAGTTCTTTCCGAAATTCTTTTTCAGATGGGTTATGCAACTCATTGGTATTGCTAGACTCATCTGGACCAGTGACTTCACTCACAGAGCTTGATGGAATTTTTGCGTTGCTTTTTACCATTATGACTATTGTAGGTTGTAACTGTGAGTTCTTGGGTGACTAGATAGTGCAGTTAGTAGGTGTCTGGTCTGTTTACAGAGTTTGGGTGGGTGGCAAGGATGCTAGGAACCAAGGGTTCACTGGTACCTCATGCAAGGTAGGTAGTGAGGAGGGTTCCGGCGGGCGCCTGGCGACCCGCGCGGTTTTGGAGTTTTGGGATGTTCCCAGCAGCTCAGGGCGCAAAGTGTGGTCGGGGCTGGAACCAAGGGCACTTTGCCTTGGTTCCCGTTGATGGAGTTTCCGCTCTTCCTGGGGGCAGCTTGGGGTCCGCGGAGAGCGCAAGAATCACACACACACACACACGTTTGGGG